>MWSQ01004514.1:0-15401 GCA_002116395.1 Ramularia endophylla | reverse complement strand
AATAGGAAGTTTTTTTAATAATAGGAAGATTTTTTAGTATAGCTCTACTTTTCCTCGAAAAGTCGGGTTTTTCTAAACGTCGTACGTATTAATTCTAGACGTCGTACGGGCTAAATCGTACGTAGGTAGTATAAGAAGTTTCTCCCTTCCTATCTAAGGCGACAACACTATAATAATAGTATATTTCCGGAAGAACAAACATAGGGGATTCGTCTATAAAGCGTAGTAAGTAAGGCTATCTAATTTTCATGTTAATATATAGTATAGTTATAGTATAGTCGGGGCTAAGGGCTATAAAAAAGCTTTAAAATCCTTAAACTTTACGAACTTCTTAAATTTAGCCGATACGTCGATTATAACTAAGAAACTAGCTTCCTTATCTACTCCTTTAATAGTTATAAGGTCCTTATCGCTTAGGCTTAGCATTCGTATATAGTAGCTAGTAGCTTATTCTCTCTAGCGGCTACGCCGCTACGCCTTCCGTAGTTGCTAGCTTAGCTCTATATCTAAGTTACTATCCGTATCGTCGCTCTCGCTAGTGTCGTAGTTACTATCGCGTCAATTTAAAGGACGCTCTACTAGACGGTTTACCGGATTAAGGACTATAGTAGCCTCTACTTACGTCTATAGAAGGCCTAGTATTATAGCTATCTATCCTTCTATTATAGCTAGCCTTATACCGTAGTCGTTTACTAGTACGCTACGCGCTCTACTACGGCGAGTTATATTTGCTAGTAGACGTATCGCTAGTGCTAGTGTATTCGCCGCCGCCGCGGCCGCCGCCTTATTATCTATATTAAAGTAGGTAGTGTCCGCGCCGTAGTAGCGAATTAAACAAGCTACGCTAGCCTTACGGTACGAGTAGCCTTATCCTTTATAGTACTTACCCTTCTTTATAACTCTATAGTTATACTTAATGTTGTTGTTACTACGAGTATATAGTACGTTCTCTTAAATTAGACGCGCTAGCGCTCTATTACGACGGCGCTACTACGTATCTACGTCTACGTCTATATCCTACTCTTACTCTTACTCGTCCGCGGCGGCGCGTATCGTAGCTTTAACGTATTCGGCGTGTCGAGGTTCGCGCTATATACTATACTTACCGGTATTACGAGCGTATAATTGTTCGAGAGCGGCGAGTCGCTTCTTCTTCCTTACGAGTAGATTAAGGATACGCTAGCCTACGCCCTCGCGATAAATACTACTAGGAATTAAGTAGTACTAGTCGAAGTCTTTAGGTATAAGCATCTGGCTATCGTAGCTCTCGATTAATAGCTTTTACTCGTACGAATAAGGGACGCCTTTAACCTTACGGTATAAACCTATATACTCTAAGAACGTAAAGTTCTTATTAACGCGTAACTACTCGATTTCGAGCTCTATCTTCCGGCGTTATTCGTATACGAGAGTAATACCCTTCGTCGAAACTAGATATACGATCTAGTCGTAATAACGCTTGTCCGTAAACGCTATAGAAGCGTTGTCTTATACGTAAGCTAGAGCCGCTCTATATCGCGAGATAGCTAACTCGAAGAAGGGCGCTAACTTACGGAAGAAGGTAAGGATATCGCTCTTAGACTTACTAAGCTAGCCCTTTAAGCTAGCGTAGCCGCTCTCGCCTAGCGAGCTCGTATCGTAGCCGTAGGAGAGGATATTGTTTGTCTACGCCTTAACGTAGAGCTCCTTATAGTCGTCGAACTACTACCGCTTTAAGTACTTAAAGAGTTTAATCTACGCCTTATACTTATCTTCCTTATTACTATTATCGTCGTCGCCCTTAGGTTCGGTATATACCCTTACTCGTAGTTCCTTAAGTACCTACTCGTAAGCGTCCTTAGTTAGAGCGTTTATAATTGCTCTATATATTACTATAAACTCTTCCGCGTTAGTAGTAAGGACGTAGCGACCTTCGTCGTTTTTTACGCGTCCGAGCCGCTTACTAGCCTATATAGCAACGTCCGTATTTATATACTATATATAAACTATATAATATCCTTTAACTTCTAGTAGCTTACTCTTTATCGAATTAATTATAGCGCGGTCGCGGTCGTATAGCGTAACTAAAGGCGCGTCGATAACGTACTCGTCGTAAAGGTCGCGGAAGTAATTAAAGGCCTAGTCGTAGTCCTCTTTAGTCTTACCTTCTAGCAACGCGTATACTAGTAGTACTATTACGCTAATTCGAGTAATACTAATAAAGTAGAGGAGTAGTATACCGAAGGCGTTCGTACTATACGTATAGTTAATAACGAGGATATCGCTATTCTCTTTAAAGATTACGATAAGGTCTAGATACGCGAAGAAGATATAGCGTAGTCGATTGTTACTATTTAGATCGAGAGACTCGTCGTCGCCGTAGCCGCGTCGTACGGTATTATCGTCGCCCTTAACTAAGTATCGGAAGAAGAATTAGTCGTCGCGGAGGTACTCGAGTACGCGCTCGATAGGCGTCTTATTCTAAAGGTCTTATAAGCGTATCTTCTATGATTCGTTATAGATGTCTTTAATTACTAGCTTCGTTTCGGTACTACTAGGAGGGCAAAACTCTATAACGGCTATTACGCGTACGACCTTTAGTAATAATCTATTACTAAGGGCGTAAAGGAGAAACTATCTTACTCTTATACCGCGCGTACGGCGGCGATAGCTAGTAAGGCTAGTAGCCTTAACTCTAGCGTAATTATAAATAGTAGACTTACTATTAGTCCGCTTCTACTTACCTTTAGGCTTATTAACTACGGCGACAATTATAGTAACTAGATAGCTAGTTTTCTTTAAGTCCCTCTTATAGATAGGATTCTTCGTAAGATAGGCCTTATTAACGCCCTTTACGTACTTAAAGTTACGCTTAATTATAGCCTTAGTATCCGCGTCCGCGTCCTTAGTATACTAGATACCGCCGTTTCTTACTACGTCCTATCCGCCTTATCGAGCCTACTCGAAGATACTAGTAATAGCTAGTTCCTTACTATCGAAGACTATACTATCCTCTAGCGTAGGGATCTCGTCGTAGTTAGCTATAGTAGTACCGCCGCGTAGCTAAGGATCGTTACTATTAAGAAGCGGCTAGTTCTTACCGTTATTATCGCCGCTAAGTATATTAAGGTTAATATCCTCGCCCTTATCTACGATACTCGGTTATCGGTAATCGCGCGCTACTATATCTAAGGCCTCGTTTATAGCGTTTACTACCTTATTACTAGTACTATCCTCTATAAGGTCTACTTTATCTATCTCCGAAAGTAATAAGCCGTCGCTTATATCGTCGTCGCCGCGCTCCTACCGCCGAAGGACCTCGTCGAGAGGTACGAAGTTATAAAGGCTATTAATTTACGCGTCGAGCCGCTCTTCGTACGTATATAGATCGTATACGGGAAGGCGTAATATAGTTATTAATAGTATTTCGGTATAGAGTACTAGTTAAGAAGAGACGAGAGGAAAGATAGCCGTATTTACTAGTTAAAAGGGCTATACGCCCTCTTCGGGATTATCCGACTATACGACGTCTAGAATTAATACGTACGACGTTTAGAATAACCCGAAAAGTCGATAATCGTTAGTAGGGTTGTTTCGAGTATTCTTACTATTAAGAGATAAAGAAGCTTAGATGTTCTTATAGCCTAAGGGTATAGGTAGGTAGTAGGGATATAAAAACTATTAAGTCCGGCTCCTTTCTAGATAGGAAGGAGGTTCGGGTCTACCCTAGTAGTACCCTCTAATTCTCTATACTAGGGGTAGCTTTTTCTTTACTACGTAGTCTCTACTATAAATAGTATTACTCTCCTATTTATACGAATATATAGTATAGTTTAGGGTAAGATTTTAAAAGTAGGTAAAGTCGGAATTTTAAAGTTCCGACACTAAGCTAGAAGTAGTATAGTCTAGGCAAGCTAGGCGTCATTCTTAGCCACCGGCCGCAAGGGATTCCTTTATGATCACGTTATTTACATACAAATAACAAGTGTTAAGGCCGATGTGGTTCCAACTTTGACATTGACTATGGAGGAAGGCTACATCTTCATGCACTGGTGGTGGAACGAACAATGCGTACGGCTCACTCGCAGTCCTATCCAGCTTGAACTTCCAACGACCCACTTCCTCCTGCAATCGTAACAATATTGTTTCGCTCGTTCAAAGTCTCAGAAACCCCATCACGCACAAGAGATCTTCCCCCGTTCACTATAAGAGGCAGAACTACCGTGCCGGTCGTACCCACTGGCGTATTCCACCACAAACTATACCCCTTTCCACCATCGGTCACGTTCCAACCAGCCTGGAACTTACCCAGAGATGTCACAAAGCCGCCCTCAACACTCGTAAGGTCACCAAACTGAGGTGCAAGCTTCCATGATTCTCCCACCCGACTTACAACACTCAACCCAAGCACAAACTCTGTCAAAGCACTCGTGGGCCCGCTACTCCATCCATGCGAATGGCTGACATAACTTGCATCGTAGTCATATCCGCGATAGTTACGATAAGCAAAGCTACCATTTGTCAAGTACCCCTCTATGACCGTTGATTGTGTGCCATTTGGGTTTGAGAGATACCAGCCCCAGCTTCTCCGGATAAGCTCAAGTGCGCGATCGACCTTTCCGATTGTGAGATGCCCTTGTATCTCAAAGCTAGAGATGAATGGAGAAATATTGTGAGGGAGCTCCGGTGCCTCTGCTCCGATTGGTGTCCAGTTATCGGTCAAGCGGGAAGAAATCGAGTCTGCAACTGGTGATGAGGGAGAGATGAGACCAAAGAGGAGCGACATGCCATTGGCGTCTTGCGGATGGAGTGTGGTGTTCGTGGTGTTATCGCGGAAAGCGCCGTAGATGGGATCGTAAGTGTAAGTGAATATGTTTGCTGCCAAGGTCTTGGCTCGGGCGAGGTAAGTACTGCTGAGGTTTTGCTTGCCTGCCCAGAGTGATAAGTCGGCGCCAGTATTGAGGGTACGGTAAAGTATCATATTTGCTTCTGTGCTGTTTCCACCTGTTGCTTGACGAGCCCAGTCGCGAGTGCCCGTTGAATTTAGCAAGCCGAGTGGCTGGAGGACTTTCGCGTATATGTATTCCATGGCAAATTCGTACTTTGCCCAGTTCAAGCTCAGGCTGGCACAAGATGTTAGTGGTAGCTCTTGAAATTGAGCAGGTAACTTACAAATCGGTGTCATTCGTGTAGAGCAGGTAGTTGTACGTGCCAATCATCGTCCACATATGATAAGTATCGCTACCCTGTTGCAGAAGCGGAGGTCCAGCTTCAGGAAAAGAACCATCACTGTTCTGGTGATCGTACATAGTCTGTAAAGCGTTACGAACACTGTCGAGGTCATTGCCGAGTGATACAAAGGAAGATGGCACTGCAACGCCCATATCGCCTGGCCAAACAGCTCGATCACGCTTTGCTCCATCGACAACAACAGTGGTGCCATTTGCGAGAGAGCCGTTGTTGGCCCAACCGGAGTGCAACATGGGAACCCATCGGCCAGTGTCGGTGGGAACATAGTTCGTTTGTAGCGTGTATGCTCCACTGTACCAGATCTTGTTCAAAAGTTCGTCGTTGGAGTGGAAGTACCCCTGATACGCTTTCAAGTTCGACCATGTAGGGTGGAATCCAATCTCCAAGGAAACTTTGGGGATCGTCAAAGTCGTGCTGGAGTTCGTAAGAAGAAACAGCGTAAGATATCGGAATCCACCCCTGAGGCTTGGAAGTTCCATCTGATAGCTGTGATTGCCGGAGGAAGAGAAGTAGTCGTACAACGCTCCATCGTCGCACGCCTGGTCTCCAATGCCGTTTGCAAAGGCTCCATTACTAGAATCACTGGCGAGACCAATCCAATTCTTAGCCTCTGTGAATGCCAGTCCAAGAGCACCAGGTCCATTTGTTGTTGTGTAGTCAACGCTCACTATCCCGCCGACCTCTTTGCCAAAGTCATACACAAGAGCACTGCCATTCCCCCGGAGAGTGATCCGTGATGGATACGATGCGATGACTGAAGCATTCTCCAGAGACAAGATGCTAATCGGCGAGACGGTTCGGGATACAGGCGCGTAAATATTGTCCTCCCATGGGCCAGAAAAGGCAGTCTCTAGAGGTCCTGTGCATTCTAGAGCACGCCAGCAAGTTTGGGCTATTGTCCTGCCCGAGAGCAGGGAGAGGGAAAGCGTGGATTTCAAAAGCATGTTGTACACTACACTTTGTCCCGAACGAGAGTGTAGAACAGTGCAGGTCTTAACTTTAATGGTGTTTTATGGCATCACCTCGCAGATTATCTCGCTCCATCTCCAGCCGAGATCATTCTCATATTTGTCCAGAAAGTGCCAGTTCGGAAGTGCGGGGAAGTCGATTCGTGCAATAAGAGAATGAAAAGGGATCTTCGACCTTAGCCGTTGCATTGTGGCTTATGGTAGATAATCCGGTGCATGTAGAAATGCCGAAGAAGAGGCAATGGTTGGAGTGGGGAAATAGGGGCGAAGAGAGGTACAGTCAGTCCAAGTCAGACTTCCCCAAGAACATACCCCACAGACCGAAGCTTTTTCGCTTCCAGCTACTGGATACCTAAGTGAACCATTGCAGGGTCCAAGATGACCCTTGAATCCGGAGCTGTCTATATACAACCCCTAACCCGCATACGGGAAGCTCCATCAGAAGACCAAGGATTCTTTCAGCCAATGTGCTCGAAGATTCGGCGCGATTTGAGAATCGGATTGGTGCAAGAATCTTTGCCAGGGACTTCGGTGCTTCCCGTATGCGGGATAGAGGTTGTAGAACTGAACTCCCTGCCAGGCAAGCCTTTTCAGCGAAGACAAGCCGGACTATGATACCGACCGAACATGCTCACCGAGGCGCAATACTCATAGCCTGCGCAGCTTGAGGGACCAATGATCTCACAGTGAAGTTCAGCCTGCTCGAGCCCAATATAACCTTCAGACCGACAATGTGATCACCGCCAGCACAAATCGTTGCTGCAGGCTCACCTCCACATTTACCCCATCGAGGACTATCATTACCAGATTCAGAGTGGAATTGGAGCCCATGAAGATAGTCTCCTGCCCAAATGGTCACTGCAGCAAGCTTCTCTCCTCGCTTGCCAAGATCCCATGTCGTCGGCTGGTTCAGCGCTTCTTCATTGGTCAAAACATGGGGTTTGCCGGTGTCGACTTCTCTGGCAAAACCCATGGACATTCCAGCGTGCCGTCGCATGTTTTGCAGGCTTTCTGGCGTTGCATTCGCGCCAGAAGGCCACTGCTGAGGCGCATAGCCGAGATGTAACTCTGGATCCAAGGAATTTTCGTCGCCGTAAGATATGTTGAAACCTCCTATCTCAATCTCGTCCAACCACTCAGGAGCTGGGAAAAGTCCATCCACCGTCTGCACAGGTCGGGAGAAGTCGATACACACGGCCACTTCGCCTTTGTGCTTTGGCCCATACACCGGCCCAAATTCAATCCAAGATAGTGGAGGCGGCCGTGGTTCCCACAAAAGATCATTCGCATCAACCAGGCGATCGGCATCCATCGGTGGTCTCTCGATATGTGGCGACTGAATCAGACCCAGGGAGCTCAGCTGTTGCCCAGGAATAGAGTTGTAGGCAAAACTACAGTAGATTCCGGCTACACCAAATCCGTGATCAGACGTATGACCATGTTTTGCGTTGTCTGCACGCTTGCCAAACACAGCTTGTCGACCATACGTGGTGCATAGAGTCAGACCGACAGGTAAGGCTCCCACAGTCAATTCGTACCCAGCGATTCGTTCGCCTCCAGGCCCATCAACCAGCAGTACTTTCATCGCATCCTCACCAAAACCAATGCGCTCACGCGAGCCATTCGATCGATGAATCTCCAAGCAGCGTAGGTCAGCCGACGCCCCGAACCCAGTCATGGTTGATTGCTCCGCATCCGTAGAACCGAAAAGCAGAGTATGCATAGGTATCAAGTCCCAACCAGTGTCGGGCATCCAGTAGCCGGTGTAGTAATCCTGGAGGCGCAAGTCTGCTGATGGTAGATGACCATTCCACAAGAGATCGAGTCGTTTGGGGTCATTAGAGGGCCGAAACTTCGTCAGTCCTGCTGGGTTCTCTAACAGCCCAAGGTGGGTGATTCTTCCTTCTGCAAACTGTGTCTTGAGCCCGACGATACCATTACCCGGGAGGGGCTCCAGCAGTCGCTTGCAGCCTTCGTCCTGTCCCAATACGACCTCCCCACCAGCAAGATGATGTATGCGCATGCCGGTAATTGCCAGAAAACGCTCAGTCTTCTCCCTTTGGTTTGTCTTTTCGACCCAGGATTCCACCACGTCGATATTAAGAACCAATTTCTCAATCCAATCATGTGGTTCAAAGTCTACGACACTCTCTGCATTGCCTGAGTGCTCCATATCTCCGAACGAGACCTCTCCGGCTCCTGTAGTCAGACGTATCCCCGACAGAGCTCCGTTTTCTGCCCACTTGAGCTTGAGATGTTTTACCGAGTCAACATCGTTCAATGTGGAAAAGAAAAAAGCAGTTCTGCTTTTGTACTGCGGTTCATGTTGATTTGCCACAACCGGCAGGTAGCGACATGTGACGCCTTCTTCGAATACTGTCTTCTCAACTGGACTAGACACAAGGCTGTTCGTTTCCAGGTACAGCTGCAAGACTTGCTGGCAAACTCGCCAGACTCGTTTGCGGTTGGCAAGCCCTGTCACATTAGCACCTTTGGCAGCCATTTGCACCGGTTTATGTGCCTGCATCATTACCGCATTGTAGGACCTCTGCCAATTGACGGCCTGTGCCTCCCCACTGTTCCAGTTCTCCCACAACCAAGGCGCATCTAGCCGTAGCCGACGCTGCCAGAATTTGTTTGACTTGGTAAGTCGGAAAGTCGTCTTCGAAGCACGCATAAAGGACAGCAGATCTTCTTGAGGGACCAGATCCGCAATCTGCGTAAGTAACTCATTTGGTAAGGTGTCGAACAGGCTAGTAGTGTGCTTTGAAGCTGTTTCTGGGGTGTCTGTTTCGGCTGGGTGCGGAGAAGATTGTCGAAAGTCTGCACTCTCTAGGGGATCGAAGTAGTCGTACTTATACAATTAGCAAACTGCAACTAAGAGTGGAGAGTGTAGCTCACAATGCGCTGCCAGTCAGCCCAGAAATACTGGTCTGTATCAAAAGTGTGATCCAGGAGCAGATATGCATTGTACTCTGATCGCGTGGAAGCGAGACATGAGAACAAGGCGTCAAGATCGAACGGCAGTGAAGTACTGGCATGATCTAACTTCCAGTCGTAGTCAGTTCCCCGAGCCCGGGCGAAGGCCTTGCATAGAATCAAAAAACAGTTGTCGTGAACAGGCAAATCGCCGGTCTCTTCTTCCCCATTGCGGTAGCAATTGACCCGATTATCCTCAAGATTCTGTGCATTGGGATGCTCGCCATGGTCAATCATCGCTTGGCCATAGTCATCTTCTGTGGCGGTGCCAGAAACATAACATTGGCTCAGACCAGGAGCTTGACGATTGTGGCCGATGGTGCGAAATGCGGAGAGCCATTGCAGGCGTTGCGCCACTACCGCTCTGGGGAAAAGAACTTTAGGACGTAGATTGTTCTGGTTGTGTGTACCCTGCTCCTCGCTTGGAGAATCCTCCTCGCCGCTGCTCTCATCATCTTCGTTATGCTCAATTTCATAGGGAACGTGGAAGCTTGCCGCGCACAGAAAACAGTAGTAATCCCAACCTCCCATGCTGTGCTGAAGATCTTGGAGATCAAAGGACGAGGCCGAGGCAGTTGTCTTGTAGGTGGACTTATATATGCCAACATGAAGTGTATCTTTTCTCCAGGCAACGAAGGATTCAGGCAGCAGCAGCTATGACGTAATGCTGTTTCTCAGGCACATCGTCGGTCATAATTGCAGATTGATTTCCGTCATCTGGAACGAGCCGTAAAGAAGAACTCAGCACACCGAGGTTGCCGGAGTCATGTTGAAGGATGAACCCATGCCATGTCTTGCTGGCTGTGATGAGCGGAAATGGCGGTCCAAAGTCAGCTACAGCATCTGAATGCATCGGAACAGAATCGCCCCAAAGGCGGAGCTGTAGCATTTGACCTGTCCTCTCTACTGGATTGGCTGCATACCCTGTTAGGCCGGGCCTTTGGACGTTGCATTCTCCTCCGATGCATCGAGACGCTGTACCTTATGCTTGACGTTGTGTCACCAATGTCTTGAATCGGTCCTCGACAACATCCAAGCAAAACTCGGGCTTGCTTCCACTGTCCAGAATGGATACTGACAATTTCTCACCATTCCATAGGGTTGCCGAAGCCATCGACATTGGTGTCTATTTTGTCATTTGATGCTCAGTGGATAAGGACTGGTCAGCTCAGCCATTGCGTCCTTTGGTAGATGTGAGGGCAGCACTGCGCTGTATCCCATCGAAAATAGAACGGCCAGCACTGGTCTTGTCTTTGCTCAGTATAGTTCGACGGAGTAGTTGTTCGGATGTAGGATTTTTAGGGAACGATGCAAGAAGCAGTCGAAAATTGAAAGTGGGGCCTGGAAAGCAATGACTACACTCTTTAGAAGTCCCCTCTACGTCAAGCACGGATTACGTTAGGCACGCTAAATTCTCACACACACGATATTACATCTATGTTCATGGTCAATAGCGTAGTAACTACACAACCAAATGGAAGCTATATTGCAGGAATTGAAAGAGGGTACCGAGAGCTATATTTAGATAGTCGTATTAAAGTATAGCGTATTACGTAGCGCCCTTAGTAAAAGGTAGAATAGACGTACGAATCTAAAAGCGGATAAGCTTAAAAACTAGTCGATTCTCTCCTACTAACAAGAGCGCTCTTTAGTACGCTATATTAATACGCTTACCCTACGTAGCATCCCCCCTACGCCTAGTATAGTTCGGAACCTCGTAGTTAATATATACGGCTATCTACCTACCGAGTTATAGATTAGAAGGTTCGTAGGTAGGTATAAGGACTTAGACTCGAGATACCTTAATCTACTAGATAAATCAAGGAAAAAGGCAGACAGCTATAATACGTATAAATAGTACTTTAACCTTGTTAAGGATAAGGTTACTAAGTATAGGATACTACTAGAAAACACGTATAATATAGATAAGAAGGGTTTTATAGTCGGAGTAGTTTAAAAGACTAAACGGATTTTTACTAAGGTTTACTACTAACAAAAGCTTATGCTTAGACTACTATAGGATAGTAATTATAAGTAGATTACTTATATTACCTATATTTACTAAGATAAGACCTTACTACTACCGGCCTTGATTTATAAGGCTATAACTAGAAACCTATAGACATCGTAGGTATAGGATATAGTACCGGAACAAGCTAGTTACTTTATAGCCTTATCTCTAAACGGCTAGACAGACAACAACCTTAGTTTATAGTAGCTAAAGTAGGTATTTAATCGATTTATAAAGGATAAGGCTAGCCTACGTAAGTAGAGGCTTTTATACGTAGATAGCTATAGTAGCTATCTTAATAGCGCCTTTTTTAAGTACTATCTAGCTAACCGGATTATGTTAGCTATCTATCTACCTTACTTAACTTATCGATTATAGGCTCTAGATGTCTTATTGTTCGCCCCTCTTAGTATATACTATAGCTAAGAATTAGAGCGATTACTATACTATAGCCTTAGTTTATATACTATATCGAAGCGTAACTTCTTTAGGATGTTTAATATTGTATATAGTAAGGCTTTTACACCGAAGAACATCGCTTCTAGCTAGTGTAAAACTAGCCTCCGGCCATTTAACCCCTCCGTAGTTCTATATTAAATCAAGGTCTAGGAGGCTCTAGTCGAACAACCTAAGCTTGTTAAATTATAGCTAGTTATTAACGAGGTTTTGTCTCCTTTAGTTAGTGTGACGGACTGAAAGGAAGGTATAGCACAAAGCAGCCCTAGTACGAAGAGGTTTGATACGGAGCTAACTAAGAGACGAGATGAAGCTATATAGGTGGCGGGAGGAGCCGAGGATGACTACACAGTACTCAGGGTCTGAACCGTGACACATGCCCCCTCCAAACGCGCCTACGTCCCGAAGGCGGTATCCAAATCCCAAACGAACATTGAGGTTGTGGAGGATAACTAGGGCAAGAAGCCCATCAAGTCATCGAGTGAATGCGACGTTAGGGCGTCGAGATATCCGTCCAGGAGGTTGGGTGGAAGCCAGCGTTGGAGAATTGGTACCAGGTACGTACATCTCTTACTTGCGGAAACGACTCGCATGGATCGTGAAAGCGACGAATCCGCTGTGCTTGGCGTGAATCGTTCGGCCAATGAGAGGCCAGAGAATACCTTCAATGTTTCCGGCTGTTCGTCGGCAGCGCCGAGCGACAGTGAGGCTGTCCATTGCTGGTGACGGTGAGGTGTGGTATCCAAGCTGCTGCTCTTGCTGGTGTGCGCGCGTGCGCTGCGTGGTCCGGAAGTGGACGAGCGGTCGCCGCCGCGGATGTTGTCGCTGCTGTCGAGACAGGCAGGTTGGTGAAGTGATGGATGCGAGCACTCGCGAATTGCGAAGTGACGCTGTTGTCGCTGCTGTCGAGACAGGCAGGTTGGTGAAGTGATGGATGCGAGCACTCGCGAATTGCGAAGTGACGCTGTTGTCGATGCACACACTCGCGAGTCGCAGAGTGCTGCTGAAGCGCTGCTGCCGAAGCAGGTGAAGTGGATTGCGAGCACTCGCGAGTTGCGGAATGTCGCTGTCGATGCACACACTCGCGAGTCGCGGAGTGCTGCTGGTTGGTGACGCCGAGTCGCTCGCGAGCGAGCTCGTGACAGGATGGATGCGAGCACTGGCGGGCCGCGCAGTGTCGCTGTGCAAGCACTCGTGAGTCACGAAGCGTTGCTGCGGCGTGGAGATACCGCTCGATACACACACTCGCGAGACGTCGCAGAGTGCCGTTCGGTGTTGCGCAGGTCGCACTGCTGCCGCTGTACGGGCAGGCAGGCAGGCGTTGCTCATCGCAATGTCGCTCGAGGCAAGGGCCGGAGGCAATCAGTCCTCGAGAAGCGCCGTTGGTAGGGCATGCGGACACTCGCACGCGAAGGTCGCGAGTGTGGCGGTTGTCAATGCGGTCGCCGCCGCGGCGGATTGCAGTGCGAGTTGGATGATTGCCGTTGCGCGTCCGCGTCAACAACCATCTCTTAGCAGCATGCACTCCATGGGTTCCGGGGTTGTTCGCTGTTGGAAGCACAGGTTCCGGAGGCATTGAGTACGAGGAGTGTAGCATCAAGCCTTTCAATTCCTGGTGGCTCTGGGCAATGCGACAGAGCCTGAACTCAGAGCGGGTATGAGCCGCCGAGTCCTGGCATCCAGAGGTCACGGTGATGGCCGGCCTCTTCCTGAAATAGGGCTTCCTGGTCACTCGTGGATGAGTGTTCTCTCGCAGTGGGTATGAGCCACGAAGAGCTGGTTTCCAGAGGTCACTGTTTCGAACGCAGGCCTGTTCCTCAAAAGTGTGAGGCTTTGCGGTAGCTCTGAAGGCGAGCTTGACGTTGCAGTGGGTATGAGCCACGAAGGTCTGGTGTCCGCAGGCATGGAGAACTTATCGGTCCATCCTGTAAATTGGTGTCCAGCGGTCCTGGGAAACTATCGTCAGGCCGGATTGCGAACAGATCATGCGACGGTCGTCTGTGTCGATGAGATATTTCTGTCGTCCCAAGGGAAAGAGCACCTCGAGGAATGCAGGGCTGGGTCGTTGGTACAGCCGGTTTTGGAGCTGGCTGTGCATGAAGGACACAGGCGCAGTCACTGGAACTGGCGGTTGTTGAAGCGGACGCGGCCGCTGATTGCTGGTGACAGTGATCCGACTGCCAGCGAGAGCCTGAGTGCTCTGAGCTGCGGTTGTTGACGCGGTCGCTGCCGCGGAGTTGTTGCTCTCACACGCGTGCGTCGAGCTCGGCGGCGAGGCCCATCGACTGAAGTTGCTGAGGATTGGCGTGCCGCTGTGACCGAGTAAGACGCCCTGGCTTGTGAGGAACTGCCGGCGGAGGTGTCTTTGACAATGCACGCGAAGCTGCAGACTGAACCGCCGAAGGAAGAGACGAAGGTGCCAGTGGCATCTGCTGTGAGACCGCGTCGAAGAGCGGCGATGAAGCTGGCGCTGGAACTGGCGCTGGAGGCGCAAGCTGGTCAAGCCTTGCAGCAAGCTGCTCGATCTGAGCCTTCAGAGTAGTGCGAGGTGTTGCCGGAGAGCCGCGAGGACGGCGAGGTTTTGACGATTGCTTTTTAGTCGCGGAAGAGCTGGATTCTTCTGACTCAACCTGAGACGGTTGTCGCCAAGTCGTGTTTGGACACGAACCGTGGAAGCTGCTGTGGCCATGCTGACGACAGCGGAAGCAGATGTTGAGCTGAATGCACTCATCCTTCTGTTCCTGTGACAATGGTGCGAAGTGCCGGATCGACGGAGAGGCAGCCTGCAGAGGCGGTGACTCCGGTGGTGAGGGCGGCAGTTGAGCGGAGGCCTGGCGGCGTGCAAGACCAATCTTGTATCCACGCAGTTCAGTCTCTAAACTCTTGATCTGCGCCTGCGCAGTTGCCAGTTGCTCGGCAAGCTGGGCTTTGGTTGGTGTCGCCTTGGAAGGCATCTTGGTGTCGATGAAAACTCTGAGGTTTGTGTAACCTTGCGATATTCCTGTGGGTGGGAGCTTGGCTCAACCTCTAGTGCTGTGAAGGGCGACAATGGCTACTGAGCCATAAAATGGTCGTCAGAGTCGTTGCTGCTGCCGTTGCGAAGGCGGAATCGATGGAAATGGACGCGTTTCGATGAAGACGCGTTTCCGGACGATGAGGTCGCCAAATCGATGAAAATGAAGCTGGTGGGCGTCCTTTGATGGACTCTAGTACGCTGAGCGTCTGGTAGGTTCCTGTAAATGATCAAACCTAGTGTGACGGACTGAAAGGAAGGTATAGCACAAAGCAGCCCTAGTACGAAGAGGTTTGATACGGAGCTAACTAAGAGACGAGATGAAGCTATATAGGTGGCGGGAGGAGCCGAGGATGACTACACAGTACTCAGGGTCTGAACCGTGACAGTTAGCTAGAGAGTACTAAAAACACTAGTAAGACAGGCTATATACGAGCTAAAGTAAGACAAGGTTTAGCTTCTTAAAAACACCCTTATTAACATACAAACTAGGCTCTATCTTACTAAGGCTAAGAACTAAGGGCTAAAAGAGTCTCTTAGTAATAAGAAGAAAAAGCGACAACGTATAAAGCCGCTATTTAACGTACTAAAGGACTAGCCTACTTAGTTTTTCTTACCTTCTAAAATTAAGGCTAGAAAGGCTACTTTAGAGGTAAAGGAACAAGCTAAGATAAAGGACAAGGCTAATAAAGCTTATAAAAAGATGTCTATAAAGGCTACTAAGTAGTTAAAGGAAGAAGAAAAG
>MWSQ01004510.1:0-55836 GCA_002116395.1 Ramularia endophylla | reverse complement strand
TTACTATTACTACTACTTAAACTTAGTAGATCGTTAGGTTTCTAGCGAGAGCTACCGCCCGCTCGACGCTTACGCTTAAGTAACCGAGACGAGCGGCGACGCGGTAGTAAGAAGGCGACCTTACCCTTACCCTTAAGTATACGGACTTGATTCTTTAACTCCTTGACTTACTTACGGAGCATTACGTTACCTCCGTCAGATATAGCCTACGAAGCCTAAGCGATTTCTATAGTAGCCTAATAGGAATCACGCTCCTATTCGGTGCGACGGAGACGCTCGTCTAGGTCCTATACTTAGGTGTATAGGTTGTCGGCCTACTTCCGATACTTAGAGACGCTTTAGGCTAGACCTATAGTGTCCTTATCGACTACGGCGGCAAGGTCGTCCTTAGTTAAGGACAGCTAGCTCTTAACGGATGTAAGTTCTCCGATAAGCTTAACAATACGCGAGTTCTAGATATCGTAAGATTCCTCTAGTAGTTCTAGCTACTAGAGACTAATACGGAAGTTACTAAAGGTATTCAAACAGATGTAGTAGACTATCTACTTGTCTTTAACGACTAGGGCCTAGAAGTCATCGTAGCTAAGGGTACGAAGTTCTTCTAAGGAGATAGTCATAATACGGGCCCCGTTACCGGCGTTAGGGAGAGAGAGAGCGACCTACTAGACAACTATATTATTATCTACTTCGTCGTCGTCGTCGTCGAAGAAGCTAGAATCGTCGAAGAACATAGAGAGATCTAATTCTCCGACCTTAAGGTCGTTAGGCTTATCATTCTAACGGCGGCGGCCTAGGCGGGCCTTATACTAGTCTAGAGTAGGAGGTACGATGGCGACGCCCTTACGTTCTAATGTTTAAGTAACGTCTATACTATCGTCGGTAAGAAGGTTACCGTCGTAGAACCCCGCTAGGAGGAGGGATCTACGGACCTTAGTTAGCGCTAGCTACTTCTCTACGGAAGGACGAGCTATTTTGCTAGGCTGATTAGGGAAGGTGTCTTCTAGAAGACGGAAGATAGCTAAGAAGATAGAAGTTTACAATTAAAGTAGGAAGGGTTCTAATGATTATATACGATGTTACGGTATAGTTTATAGAGATAGTACGGCGGAGGCTGTCTTTTAAGCAATCCGTCGTCTAAAAGAGTCGTTACTCGTCTTATATACGCGCGCGCGCTAGCTTCTTAACGTATACGAGCGTCCTCGCCCGGATATATAGCGTTAAGTGCTTACGAAGCGGTTACTATAGTAACTAAGTACGATTAAGTACTTATAGGACCATAGTCGACGCGTATAGAGGCTAGTAGAAGGTAAGGAAGGTCGGTTAGACGCTATGTTACTACTTAAGACGGCTTGTGTTATAATCCGAGACGATCGTACTAGCTAACATAAACTTAGCTAGCGTTATCTTTAGCCTAGAAAGTAATGTGTCCGTTCTTAATGCCTCTATTCTTTCTAATCTATAGTCCTATATCTAGATACGTACGCTTACGGAGGTCGTAGAGCGCCGCTCTATAACGGTCGCGGACACTCGTAGATTACGAAGTGCCGCTATAGCCGCCGAGTCGTCTAGTAGAGCCTCGTAGCTAGTATATAGGCAATCGCGGATCGCGAATTACTACTACGGCGTAGGGATACCGTTCGATACGCGTACTCGCGGGTCGTAGAGTACCGGTCGGTATTTACGTAGGACGTACTACTACTAAAGCGTTATAACTCGCTATATATAGGTAGGCGTTTCTACTTATCGTAATATCGATCGAGAGAAGGGCGGTAGGGCGTAGTCCTCGAAAAGTACCGTTAGTAGGGTATACGGAACACTCGTAACGGGAGTCGTAGGTCGCGAGTATAGCGGTTTAGTAATACGGTCGCCGCCGCTAAGAGATAGGCGGCATTCGTAAGAAATACCGCTATCCTTCGTAGGTACTCGCGAATCGCGTAGTGCTACTATCGTCTAGTCTATAGGATCTAGATTCGTTATCTAGTAGCCTTAGAGGATCGGTAGGTCCTAAGAAGGCCTATAAAGATTATAATCCTCGGAATGTATAATCTTCGTATAGATATTACTATAGTAGCTATACCTACGTAGTAAGCCTATCGAGTTACGTAGTCGAGATAGGGGTATATTAATATGTTACGGTTTAAACGAAGATAAGACGTAAAGTCAAAACTAAGTATAGAGAGTAAATAAAAAGCGACCGAATACGGTGTTAGACAAGTTAATATACGAAGTCTAAAAAGAGAGTATAAGAGAAGCTCGTATATATAGGAATAGTTAGCGGTAGCCTTAGGCTCTACTAGTACCGGAGGTACGGTAGTAGAAGGGCAAACCGTAACAGTATAGTTCTTAATCTAAAAGTGTAATGTCTAGTTTATAGAACTATCTCGCTAGAAACTACTATAGAGGTATATATACCCTTACCGTAACAACCTTTGTCTCCGGATCTTAACCTTATTAAAAACCCCTTTAGTTTAATTAAGACTAAGCTTAATAAACTACGCCCTCGTCTAACGTCTAAGTAGGCTATAATTAAGGCTATAATTAAGCTATAGAATAAACTACTACTAGCTTACTTCGACAACTTAGTACGCTCTATACCTTATAGAATTAAGGCTATAATTAAGGCTAGTAGTAGACCTACTAAATACTAACAAACTATACGATTTAGGTTTCCTTTATTAGTATTAGTAGCTCTAATTTCTCTATATCTACTACGTAGTTAATTACTTAATAATTAATAATCAACAACACACTCGCTTTATAACATAAAGTCAAAATCCACTCACGTGAACAGTCAATACGAGCTAATGCGAGTAGCTATTGATAGCACGGGGAATGCGGACTATTCCCGTATGCACGAGTTCCTTTGTATTTACAGGCATTCGTGCAGCGACGATCCCCTGGCAGGCTGGAGAGCATGTGGAGCAAAGCACGGTGTGGAAACAGGTCTTTGGTCTGCTGAAAGTCAAACCGCTGTGGTTTCCGACTCGGCGCCAGACGTGTGGGGACAGAAGTTCTGAGGCAAGCTCGCTGTGTACGAGATGCGTAGCGGGTCTACTATGACGAGCGTACGGGTTGCGGGTTCAAGGTTGTGTTCGTGTACGGAGGTCAATCGTAGGAAAAAAGAGGTGAGATGTCGTTGAGTTCACGGGACAAAAGGCTGAGAGGTGGGTACTGGGCAGGTCAGCCTCGCAGGTTTTAACGGCTATGGCTGATGAAAAGTGCTTGACTGGAGTGTGGAGCACATGAAGGCCTCGTCAGCACGGCCTCTTCTGTGTGCCTCGTGGCTGCCGCAGCGACCGCATCGCAGAGTGGCGTTGTGCGCGACCTCGAGTCAACTTCGATGCTGCAACCCGACCAATCCAATCTTCGCGCGGCTTGACTTTGTCAGGCGAATACTGCAGGGCATTCTTGGGGTTCCCGACACATATATGGTCGGAACGCATCAAGGGCACATGCGGCGAAGCGACTCCAAAGCCCTACTAGTCGCTGCTAAAAATGAGGGTGATGGTGCTGCAACTTGGAAGCTGATGAGTCGTTGCGTCGCCGAGGCCCGAGACCCTGTGCAGGTGTAGCTTTATCGCACTGATTGCGGACTTGGCTCCACAAGACGACTCGGCATGAACAAGCAGGCGGCCAAGCGGCCTGTAAGCTGCAGGCGAAAGCAAAAAGTTCGAGCTGCAGCACACGACCCCGCGGTCTGGTCTTGCTCTTGCATGGTGGGTGTGAAGAAATGCGCTGATTGGCAAGCTGCGGCGAGAAGTAAAGCAGTACCTCACCCAGTCCAGTGCTGATGATAATACAGTACATACTACCTTAGGCTCTAGCTTTTTGGCGCTGAGGCGGGTTGGTCGGTCCCGACCTCCGCCATCCAGACTAAGGCGGCGGGTTTGAACGTAGAACCGCGAGACATGCAGCTACTGGGAATGTTGTTAACAGGACTGACATCGTGGTAAGCAGATGGCTGTTACCGGTGGTATGCATTGACCCGAGAGTTGGAAGACGACATGATGAGCCGCCTGCTCGTTGCAGTATCGCACATTACGGTCGAGACGCTCGCCTCCCGCCTTGCCGCCATGAGTCTTGGAAGGGAGCTTTGGGACAGTACGGATGGTGATACGTGAGCTTCGCTCACTGCCATGAGCGGATGCACCTGCTTCTGTGCCAGAACCATTCCTACGTCTACGTCTTCGGCCGGATAGCTTTGCGGATCGCGGCCGTGGATCTGACGTCGTCGATGTGCGACTTGCAGACTTCAAGGTTGGTGTTCTTTCCGCGCGAGTAAAAGTTTGCGCTCGTATGAGACGGACGGCAGTTTGGTGCTTCCTATTGTGGGGCGTGCGATGATAATGCTGCTTACCGAAGCCACAGTAGCACAATACACATGCGTTAGCGTTTGAAGAGAAGTGTTTGGCGGTTTCACGACAGCTCTGCTTCGGAATATTTTGATCTCCCACCTACAGTGGATGCAGTGGCTGCTGCAAACGGGATAAGAATGCTGCGGTGGTCGATGTTCGACAGGCAGCCGTGGCACCCCGGAATCGTTTTCGTTACTTGACGGGCGAGCTGTCAGGACAATCAGGATGCAACGGCAGATGAAAGAGCAGACCGCGTGTCATCGCCGTCACCTCCGACCCACTGCGGTAGACAGAGTGTGCATATGCATCACGATGAGCTTTCGTTTCGAAATATGTATCCCGTCACATGATCTGCATCAGCTCGTACGGATGGCGAACGGAGATGTGCACCAATCGATTTCGCGAACAGTACGCCAGAATCCTGCCTTTGAAGTTTGGAGGCCTCTTGTGAGAAGAGGCGCAGCTGTGTCCAAAGAGTCCGGCAGTCGTGCTGGAAGGCAAGGCGTGCAAGGATGCCTCCTGGAGTGTGGACTCCGTTTGGGCATTCCCACGTGCTTTTGCACGTCCCAGCCAGGTGTTTGAGGCCCTGGCGCGCGGCTGGACGTGGTGGTTCGAGGTGCATAGATTTCCAAGATCCCTGTTGGCTGCCTCGACTTTGGCAGGAAAAGATGTGCGTCAGAGTCGTACAGTCTACAGGGGAACTCGTGCATACGGGAATATTCCAGCTTCCCCGTAGTATTAATGGCATGTTTTTGTGGTTGTTTCTAGGATTGAGACTGCTGCCTAAACCATATTCTGACCAGATACAAGCATAACAGACCACTTGCAAGTCTGCGATCTAGAGATTTGCGTCTATTTCGTATCCTCGAGGGGCGGGCAGCCTACCGAGTGGATATTCCTGTATGCACGAGATGTCCTGTATGCAGCTCGCCGCGGCGGGCGATTGTAATACCCCAGAGTGACCACGGCGGGTCATTTCGATGCATCGGACTTTACTTCCAGACGACATGCCAGTGGAAAACTTCACAAATGAAATGTGTTGAACGACAAGGATCGATGAGGCCTGGTCAATAATAAGTGGAGGTGATCAAGTGCCTGCGGGTCTAGGGAGGAACATCAGAACATGTAGATTAAACACGTTGAGCAGAGAAGGGCAAAGAGTCGGATAGTGTTATAGTATTGCTTCCAAGGATTGACAATGTTGTGTGTGATTCAGAAGATTTAGTGAATGAACACGGTCTAGCTCGAGCATGTCTGTTGTACAATTGCGTTCATGCCTCATCATCATCCATATGCCGAGTCACATCTTCTCTTCTATAGCTCTCTTGAGCAAAAGTGGCCTGTACTGTGGCTCTCACTGTTCTTTTAATCGTAAAGCGCTCAAATCCTCCCATCCAAACGCAGAAGCAAAGCATGGGGTATCAGGTACAAGTGTTTTTTTCCGAATACGCCACCAAATCGTGACATAGAAACTCGCTCAAATCCAGGAATTCGTATCATCGTCAACGCTAAAACAGAAGTTGGCAGTCGAATCGAACGAAGGCATTGTTTTGTAGTCATTTCCAACCAAGCCGGACGTGCTTAGTATGACACCGCCCATGCGGGATGAGGCATGGCAAACGAAGACAGAAGGTGGCCACACCGACGGAAGTCAGGAAAGTTGGCAAGAAAAGGGCCAGAATAGCCAGGCACAACCGGCCTGGAAGGAGGGTTGTAGACAGTGTGTTGAGGACTACACTGACTAGAAGAGGGAGGGGTGTAGTACTGGGTGTTGGGTGCAGGTAGGGGATATTGCGGTGCTGTGAGATCCAGGTGTGGTACGGCCTCAAAGATGTCATTTGCATCCACAGCAGGTGAGTCCACGGGCGTGTCCAGCGGAGTGTATGGTGGAGTCGCTGGTGCAGAAGACGCAGTGGAAGATTCTGAGGTAGTAAGCCGGGTGCACCTAATGAGCCTCTCCCGAAGCTCATCGAGTGTTATCCGGCGATGAGGGTTGACCTCGAAGATCCTCTGGAGAATTTGATTAAGGTCATCCGTAACGGGAAGAATGGATTGTAAGAAATTGCGGTCCTTCATGAACGCCCGGAATGTGGAGTCATCCATTGACGCGCGCTTCCATGGATTCCGTCCACAGGTCAGGTTGACCAAGATCACACCCAGTGCCCAGACATCATTGGGTGCCGAAGCATAGCACGAAAAGGGACTGGGATTTGGAGTTTGGCATTCTGTTCAAAGCATCAGCATGATCGATCTTTCGGAAAGTGAATCGAGTACGAACCTGGGGACATGTAGAACGTCGAGCCACAGCCAAAGTCGGAGGTGACACGCTCCCGAGTGGCAAGACCAAAATCTGCAAGCTTGGCCGTCCAACCATCATCCATAACGAGAACATTCTCCGGCTTGAGATCCCGGTGGAAGATTCCTTTGGAATGACAATGCTGGACAGCGGAAAGTATCTGCAAAAAAATGTGCTTGGCTTTTAAATCATTTCCAATGTAGTGGCCTTCCTCGGTGATCTTGGAGAACAGGTCGCCTTCTGGACAATACTCAATCACGACGTAGGTGCACTCTTGGCTGTCCATGATTTTCACCAAAGATGCAACATTGGGATGTTCGCTGGCAGCATAATGAAGTACAATCTCGCGGTTCTGAAATTCCTGTTGTCGCGGGTCCAATCCTAGCTTGTTTAAGACCTTGACGGCATATCGGACTCCTGTACCAACTTGGCAAGCCTCATACACCGTTCCGTATGCACCGACGCCAAGGATTCCGGTCAACTGAATGCCATCAGCAATAACCATGCCGATTCTGTCCTTTGGGTGGCATAGTCCTGAAGGCTTTGGAGATGCAGGTGGAGTTAGAAGCATGGTTGCTTGAGTCAAAGAAAACCGAACGATCCTCAACAGATGGAAACACTCATAGAACCAGAATACCGACGGGCAACGATGCAAAGGAATGGAAGTAAAGTGTCAACAACAGGACAACAGTAGTTGAATATTGAAGGTGCTCCCGAATGTATTGAAGTCGTCGACGGAGAGTCGTGGCAACCGGATGTCGTCGTTTGAGGTGTGGAGGCAACAATGACGAGGCGGACGCAAATGATAAAGACCACGAATCCTGGTCCAGGTGTGGTGGGGTTGTGTGGTGGAAGAGGACTGAGTTAGAGAAGGAGTGTCGTGAACAATAGTAGCACAGTAGGATGGATAGGCGAAGCTGCATATATCCGTAGACAGCTTTTGGGAGGTGATCAACTCTCATGGATGAGTCTTGCAGCTCGCCTTTCAAGACGACACATTTCCCTCCCAAAGCTTCCATAGCTAGCGCAAAGATCCTTGCACTACAGGCTCGCTCACGGTAGCGCGGTGGCTTAACGCATGCGACTAGCAGGCCGTGCACACCCGTGTTTAGTGTCAGTGCAGGCGGCGGTTGAAGCTATCCCTGTGCCCTCCGCCTCCAGTTGTCACTGATTGGCTCGTAGAGACGCCATGACCCGCATGCGTATGTTTCTTTGTTGGACGCACGGATCATCGGTGGTTGAGCTGCCGTTGCGCCTTTCAAAGGCTTGACGCCTGTCTAGCCTCCTTTCAACATGACCCGAGCGGCATGATCGGAAAGCACTTATTGCTGGGTTACTGATTGAACGGAAAGGCTGGTCACCCAAATTTCCCATCCGGCGGCTGTATGCAGCTTTGCAAGCGGTTGTGAACGCAGCAGACGCCGCAAGGCCGCAAGGAGTTTGTGTTTGGCTACAACGTAGTACTATTGGCTGTAATTTGGCCGCAGGCAGATGGCCTTTCCTGGTCAACCTTCAGAGGAATGCGATCAGCACTTCCAATCACCGGTGGCAAATGAATAGCGGATGCCCAGCAAAGGTTGCGATGCACAAGCGCCTGACGTTACGTGGATTTGTGCTTCGGCGAAGTCTCTCCTTACACCAACTTCTTCACCTGAGAATTCCAGAAGATCGCTTCCCGTAGCCGTACCGTGCACACACCTGAGACCGACAGAGACTGGCTCATCTGGCTCCGTACTCTTGGTAGTGCCCTTGGCGAGACCGAGGGGCATGAACTCTAACCTCAACTGGCATCTTTTCGCGCACTGATTGGATGATGGCCTTTCGCTTTTGCTGCAGACGATCCGATTGCAAAACACACTGTTGCTGACGACGATGATGAATTGATGATGATATTCGTTGTACTTTGGCGCTGCAGCGAACATCCATTTCGAATGAAGGTACGATGTTGCTTGTACTTGCGACAGCCCAGCCTCATGCTGGCGTTTTGCATATGCAGGCAACAAGGGATTCTCCGCTCCGAGGGATCCTTCAGCGCTCGCATCCAGTGGTATCATGCTCCAACCTTCCGTACCCGGACGACTGTGAGACGAAGTTTGTGAGAAATGGTGGGGCGTGCGTCTCTCTCGCGTTCGGAATAGTACTAGAGCTTGTGGTAGATTCTCGGTCGTGCATTCTCACAGCACATCGCACTTGATTGGCTAAAAGATGCTATACGCTGTGCGTAAGATTGTTAACATAAGCCTTGCGAAGATCATGTGTAGCAATCAATATTTGCAGAAAAGATTGATGCCGGGCCATCCGCTGTTTGGCTTGCGCCGCTGCGCCCTGCAGACTCTGCGTCTCAGCTGCCCCCAGCTACTCAAAGCCAGGGTCCGACCACAGTCACATCAACATCGTGTTTCACCGTTCATCACCCGAAGAACCAAGGCTCTGCGCGGAGGTTGTGGTCGTAGTCCCTGACACCCAAAGACGGGTCACGTGTTTTGAGCAAGTTGGCTGGCTGTGCCACTGTCAACCAATTCATGCTTATGCAGGGTAGCCCTTTAATTGGGTTTGGCTGCTCCATAAATCGCCGCACCAAAAGCACGTTGATGAGCCACGTCAGAGGTCCCGCAGGCGTATCGAGCAAACCGAAGTTTGCAGCCCAGAACCAGACCACGAGGCCTGGCGCAAGGAGTGGACTCAGTGGAGCTTCTAACTTTGTCATTGATACGATTCTTTGCATTAGCGCGGTCGTCGACTTGGAGACATTTTAACCTCTTATGCACGTCCTCCCGAATCACGAGGGCGCTTACTCGTTCGAGACGAATCAGCTCGCGATCGATCCTCTGTATAACTTTTAATGTGGGCGATTCAACGCCCACCAATCAAACGGTCGAAACTCTAGCCGCAGTGTAGCTCTTACAAGTGGCCTGACTCGCCTGGAGGCACAACTGTATTGACGGGATCCTCAGGCCTTCTTAGATTATTCCAGTCTCCAGACCTAGACCAGCGTTGAGGTCGTGCCGCACACCGGCCACGCCACGATCTCACAGGTAGCGATGTCAACCACCAACGCTATGCAACACTCATCGCGAACTTTCGTAAGACAAGACTATTGGCGGACTGATCACTGCGCTTCCCTGCATCATTAGGCGGACATTGTAGCTTGCCTCGTTGACACTTGCATCGTTGGCGTCTGTTTATCGTTGCAAATTCGATTGCCATAGTGCGCACCGTCGGCGTCAAATGGTCCTTAGATTGCTGCTTGCCAAATTAGGGAATCGACTCTCAATTAGGCGTTGAGCTTACAGCGTGAGGCAGCCGTCGAGCTTGCAGAAGGACGAGCATTACAATTTACGACTGTTGGCCGCTCATCGAGTGCCATATATGGTTGTCTTCGTGAACGGTGGTGCCTGTTGCCGTCTCATAGGCGTCCAGTCAGCACCAAACCGTGGAGCTTTGGGGACTGTTCGGTGTAGCAGCTGCCCGCCGTTTTCGTAAGTCACGCACAGTCCAGTTAGGAACATAGGCTTCGAATACGCTCGTGTTCGGTGAGCGTATTCGAAATTCGTATGTGAAATACAGCGCAGTTCGCGCTAAATAGAGCGAAGGTTTTTTAGGCCCGGGGAGGCCGGCATCACGCTCAAAAAGGTATGGATAGCGTCTCAACGACGCTAAAACGAGTTGACATTCAAACAACCTCTCGAGCAGCTTTTCAAATCTTTCCCCGTTTCTCGAAGGCGGCGTTCGTAACCTTTAACGCTACTCTGCGAACTTCTGGCCCAAGCTTGAAATACAAACACGGCCACACCGAACAGTCCCTTGCTGACGGCCTCTGACTATGGAAAAGTTTGCGCACGGTAATTTGCGGCATGTTCACGGTGATCTGCAGGCTGGCGGAGCTGCCGTCGAAGAATTGGGTATCCTTCGCGGACAGTCTGGACAACGCTCTTCTAGCTCGCGGACCTCATCTGGTCGGGTGTCTTGTCCTACAGCAACCTGCCTCTACCATCAGTCAAGTGTCTTCGGAATTGGGTTCCTGGTCTTGTAAAGTACGAGGCTTCAAGCCAGACCCGCAAAGAAGCTGCTCGCTAAGTTGCGTTCGCCACCGTACATGTCTTTGTCTCTCGCG
Source organism: Ramularia endophylla (assembly GCA_002116395.1). Lineage (NCBI taxonomy): Eukaryota > Fungi > Ascomycota > Dothideomycetes > Mycosphaerellales > Mycosphaerellaceae > Ramularia > Ramularia endophylla. Next base: position 45,071 of record MWSQ01004510.1, on the reverse strand, counting down.
TGCAACTCGCGTGAGACAATTGTGGTCAACGTCGCCGAGCGGCAAGAAGATGTTACTCCCGAATCTCTGGTGTTCATGGTATCATGATTGGCCATATGGCAAAAAGATTTAAGGGCTGACGTTTTCTGCTTTTGTGCGCAGTCAGTGTGAGCCACGGTTGATCATCTTTCAAATCCCATTTGTCGATGGCTTCTGTTTCTCGGTCCCGATGCAAGATCTTGTTGGTGTGGTGCAGTTATTAGGAAAGCCACAAAGCCTGGCCAGACGCGCTAATTTTGGACGGATGCAAGCTCCAGGCGGCGCATGGAATTGACCACCTGTTGCCTCGGGGTACGTGGTATCGAGAGATGTCGTATACGATGGGTTTCCTTCCACATCGCCGCAGGATTTGAAAGGAAGCCACTCGCCTTGTGCGATGTGGTGAGAAAGGCGATAGGCGACAGCTAGCATCCGCCTTTTCCACGACAATCTGAATAATTGACGTGGCGGGCTTGATGGGGCGCTGTCAAAGAGCAAGCGCGGAGCAATGTAAGCGCTGTTCAAAGTCGTCCAGTGTGTTGTGGGTCCGCCCTGTTACAGCTGCTATGTGTGCTTATACCATGTTCTCGGACTAAGCACGATACGTCTGACTGCCGACGAACGATGATGGGTGTTAATTGTTTGCGTCGCAAGTCCAATGATAGTGAGACTACTTCTCGCTGTTTGGCTTTGCACCGAGGGAAGAGGCAAAGCCATGTTGATAGAGCATTATTATGCAGCGCTTTGCACAAGTGGTAGCCAACGTGAAGTTACTCTACAGCGTCAAGGGTGACGACATCTCAGTCGGTGGTCTGCTGATAATCACATTTCCTTCACAGTGGATGGCCAGGATCCAGGCTCCTGTCTTCTAGCGGCCCGGCGTTTGGGCGAACTTCATCCTCGTTTGCGTTGTTCTCCAAGTGTTCCAGCATCTAGACTGGAGACGAATGCTAGAAAGCTGTTAGTTGCTAGGTACAACCCAACCTTTCTGTATTCTGTACTTTTTATGCTAGCACCAGGCTTTTGAGCAAGGCTGCCCTGGGTAGTCAAATATCAATTACCTCAGCGGAACTAGCGGAAAAATCTCTGACTGATGGTCAGGTCTGATGCGATCGCCTGACGGCGGCGGAGACCTTTCATTACAGTGGACTCTTATTACTCGTATAATACCATACTTGCATCCGCGCTGTTGGTGACCCGACCGATGAGCATGAAACTTCGAGAGTAGCTGCTCATGAAATTTGTCCTTCCAGATGAGCAGGCAGTACGGTGTACACCGTACTTCATCAACTGTGTGCATTGTCATCACACATTGCGTTATGAAACGGCATGGAGGAGAAGCATGTAGTCGGCCGTCTCGGGTCTTGTTTCGCAGGCATCAGTATATTGCTGAGGATCAGAGTATATTTGATGTCGTCGTGTGAGGTTTCCAGGCGGGTTCAATTTGCATCAAGTCGACGAGATGCATTGGTGAAGTCGGAGGCCCGCATGACCTCGATATGTTGAGGGTGATCCTTCTAAGTCTTCGGTCCTTCAGTTCTCGAGGGCGATTGATCAAACGCGTGAAGTTGATGTTTCAGAGAGACAGACGCGGAAAGCACACGCCGGTACGGAGGTCCGTAGCGAAAGTCCTTGCCGGTATGGTGGTGTGATCTTGGCAATGCGGCTGCAGCCGTCTGACTTCATTTAACCATATAGTATGGATGAAATGGTGTGTTCATGGCCTGATAAACCATATAGAGTTGTTCAAAATGGCTTAATCTCTATATAGTAAGTTAGTTAAGTATAATATGCTTAATACTACTATAATTTACCGTACTAACCGCGTTAAATAACGTTAAAATGAATAGTATAGCCGTAGAGCTAGGGCTAATATAGTCTAAGGTTATAGTAAGAACCCGTAAAATCGATCGGATCTACGTATAAACTACTACTTAGTAGCTACTCGTGCTACTACTTATATACTACGTAAGGTTAGTAAGACCTACGCTTAAGTTAAAGTAGTTACTAGCTTAAAGGAGCGGTATTGTCGCTCTATATATAATAAGGCTAGAAAGCGTAGATTCGACGGTACTAACTTCCGTAACGAGTACTTTATAGATAAACTACGGTCTAGCCGGCTAGCTATTATAACTAGATAGGCTCTTAAGAAGGTAGTTAGTATAGTAAGCGAAAATCGTAGGATAAGGTCGCTTACTATAGTAGTAATCAGTCGCTAAATCCGAGTAGCTAATAACATTAAACTATCGCTAATATTAGTATAGAGAATTCTTCGTAGAGCTAGATACTATAAAGTTAAGCGTAATACGAAGCCTAGCCTTATACCGGAGATAAAAGAGCGTCGTCTTACTTAGTACCTTAAGTATTAACACTAGACTCTAGATAATTAGAAGAAGGTAGTATAGATAGACGAAACCTCCGTAATATATAGTCTACGTCGTAGAAGTAATCGCATATAGCGTATAGCGTACGAGGCTAACTTAAAAAGCTGTTATAGTAACCGCTTTAAAGGTTTTTTAGAGTTTATGTTTTAAGGCTATTTCTCCTACGACTATAAAGGACCTTGCTACGTATAGCTAAAAGAGACAAAAGAGGAAGCTAATGCTATAGAAAAGGACCTTATTACCCGTAATAAGGTACTTAAGAAGGCTATAAAGCGTTAGTTTAATAGAGAGTAAGATAATAAGGATTTACGGTATTTAGCTAAGGGATTGTCGCTTAATCGTAGTATAACAAAATCTAGTAAACTACGTAAATAGCGGAAGCGTACTAGGCTAAAGTTCGTGTTTACTAAAGAGCGTAGTAAATTAGTAAGATCTAAATCATTATATAGAGGTATAGATTAGTATAGGTACGAGAAGTTCGTACTTATACTAAAGCTACTACCCTTTATAAAAGAACATAGTTTAATTATCTAAGAGGATAGTACTAGAGCTTATATTACATACTAACTTAATTAGCATTTTAGTAAAGTTAAGCGATTAGTGTAGCCTAGCAACTTACTAGATCTTAACATAATTAAGCTAAGCTAGTACTAGATAAAGCGTAATACATAGACCTATCTAGACTTCGATTCTAGGCCTAAATTACCTACTATATAGGAGCAAAAGTAGGCGGATCTTCCGTAGTCTACTATCTAGCGCTAGATCCGGAGGATAATACGTTATATCTAGGAAGTAATTAGGCTTAAAGGTAGTAACGAGTACCGTAAAGGTTCTAAGGATAGGCTATATAATAAGCGACGTCGCTAGTTTAACTAACGTTAAGTCTAGCTAGATAAGGAAGCTATATCTACTACTATACTAACTCCTTCTCGTAAGGCCCTTCGGTTAGCTCGAATAGTAGCCTAGTAAGCTAAATTATATAATAAGGATGCTACTAAAGCCGCTACTACGGTTACGAAGGAAGTAAAGCGTATACGTACTAACGATTTAGCTAAAAAGCGACGTAACAAGATAAAGGTCCTACGTAGTTAAGTGTTAGCTAGAGTAGCCTTACTAGCTTAAGTTACTACTATTAAAAAGGACAATACTCGGCGGAAAACACGCTCTATAACGGCTATAGTAATAAGGAAGAAGATAGTTACTTTTACTAAGAGGTTAGTATAGGTATTACTAAGTAAGAGGTTAATAAAATAAAGTTAAATCAAGCGTATTACTAGCGGCTCTAAAAGTTGTTGTTTATAAAGCATTTTAAAGCCTAGAAAAGTTACCCCTACCTCCTAATTGTATAATATATAACTACTCTATAAACATATATATAGGCTTATTTTATAGAGCGTATTTAGCACTATAACCTTATACTTTAGTTTGTCTCTACACGTGTTATAGTTGTGAAGTTATTTAATGTAGAAGAAGCTATATAGGGGTGGAGTGAATGTGAGGCTAACATCGGCCGAACTTCGTACGAAAATCCCTGACCGGCAAGGACTTTCGCTACGGACCTCCGTAGTCCCTCTCATGAAGCGGCAGACATTTCTGACAGATGGACATGCTTTATGCCGATATGATCATCACATGCCATGAGATCTTTCTCTGAACTTCCTGAGATGACGTCCGGTCTCGCATTGTGTGGAGCCATGAGTCCCCGGATCTTCAGCACGTTTCTGTTGCAGGGAACGCGCAGCGCGTCTCCAGATTGCTCGGTATGTAGATGCTGGTAAGGTTCACCAATGCAATGCTTCAACTGCGAGGTCGGGTAACGATGGTCGTGGCAGCAACATTGCTATTGACAGCAAGTGTCAGGATGCATGTCGTCTAACTCAGAAAGTGCCGCTAGCGTGGCAGCCGTTTTTGCTAGTCTGGTTGTTCGGAGTTCGAGAGTGACTGGAGTTTTAAAAGGTGATTCGAAAATTGCTCTCCAAAGCCACTTGAACTTGAACTTTTTACATCATCATCTTACAACAACAACATGTCTGAGATCGAGAAGGTCTACGTAAGCATACGAACCAACCGCATGGACTTTTAGTAACACAGCAGCTAACATATCGACAGGTGACGTACAATCATGTATGCAGCATCTGGGATCTTCACATGAAAGAATTCGAGTCTCGAGTCTTTCTGTCAGATGTCATGTCATGCACGTTCTGATATACCACACCACAGGTACACAAGCTCTGCCAAAAGGCAGCTCCCCGCATCCTCTCCGACTTCAAACCCAGCCTGATAATCGCCATTGGCGGCGGTGGCTACGTTCCCGCTCGCATTTTACGATCTTTCCTCAAGGAAGGCCCCGGCAACCCCAACATCCCCATCCAGGCCATTGGTCTATCACTCTACGAGTCCCTAGGCGGCGACGAAGTTGAAGAGCCAGGCACAAAAGTAACTCGGACACAATGGTTGGACCTCAGCAGCTTGGAGATGTCAAATCTCATCGGCCGCAATGTGCTCATTGTGGATGAGGTGGACGACACACGGACAACTCTCGAGTACGCGGTGAAGGAGCTGCAGAAGGACGTTGAGACTGCTGCGCAGCAGTTGGGACGGACCAGCGAGAGCACAAAGTTCTCCATCTTTGTCCTGCACAACAAGGACAAGAAGAAGCGGGGGACTCTGCCAAACGATTTGATCAACGAGAACCGCTATCTGGCTGCACTGACCACCGAGGATGTGTGGATATGCTATCCGTGTACGTGTTCTCGGTCCTTGGTTTACTTACGAATACTGACTTGCTATCAGGGGAGGCTACGGATATCGACGAGCACGACCGCATGGCTGCACAGCAGAAGGTCGCAGACGAGGGTATTGCTGCCAACACAGTGACCTGAGCGGTGGTATTTCGGCTTGCTGAGCAACAAGCTCTGTCACTACAACGAGACGAAGCTTCATCACGATGCTTTGGTACTTCCCGCGAACAGTGATTGGAGCGGGAAGAGGTATCGGTTGTTCTTCAAAGACGACAAACAATTTCTCATGATGATATGCATAGAGCGTCGAGCAAATCACAGGTCAGTGCTTGAATGACACCTTCTTCTGGATGCAAATGAAATTCTACATATGACACCTCATGGCATGCAATCGATCCTCGGGTTCCCATCCTTCACCCTTTTTACTTGTAGGGACAGTTGCGTTTGAGGTTGCCATCGAGTTTTCTGTACCATTGAACAGCAACAAGCAACGTTGTTCATACTCGCTTCCTTATCAAGAGCTAATTTGGTTCGAAGAGGTGCAAGTTGCGTTGCGAAACACTGTAGGTGTTGCGCGCCACAACTTTAGGGTTAGGGTTGGGGTACACCACAGTGCGCATTAATCACAACTTGAACGCATATGCCGTCAAAACGTTGTAAGAAATGAACGACAAGGAAAGAGAACACGGTAGCTAAAAGGTGATACAGTGCTATCATCGAACGACATCCAGTGACCAGTTGCCTGTCTTCAAGCACGAAAAGTCTCGGTATCATCCACCATCCGCTGTACTCATTTCCATCATGTTCTCAACAAAGCCATTGCATAATGCCCACCATCCCAAGAGTTCTCCCACACACCATCTCTTTGCACAATGTCCGACATTTCAAACGTTCTCTCATCATCCATTTTCAGTTTACCCCATCATCCCTTCAAACTCAACACCTTAGCAACCCATTCCGGCTCCTCCCCCTTTCTATCCACAGCTTCCTTTCGGAAGGACTCAACATATCCCTTCTCATCCTCGTTGACAAACACTGCTCCCATCATGTACACCACGGACTTGCATGCCGGTGAGCTGCTATGAACTTTGATCGACAACTTAGAGGCCAGTCGATATTCCGGAGTTCTGCTGACCTCGATCCGGAATGCCGCGAGAATATGACTGAACTTCACACCCTCCTCCCTCGTAACCTTGATTGTTCTACATGCCTCAGCGCGACGATAGGGTTTGCCCGGTCTTTTGGTCGCGTTGAAGTATAAGGTGAACTGGACCACGCTAACTGGTGGCTGCGTAACGAACATCTGCCCGAAAAGTCAGCTTCCACGGAACACTCAATATAGGTTCTTGATGGAAAGGCGTACCTCGTGATAAATCGACCGACGCTTGGCAAGATCCGGAGCAGCCGTCAAATACAACCCCTCGCATGTCAGAGCTCGATTTTTCAAGCAGCTTCGGAGGTTGACATCGTGCTTGAAAAGCAGTGGGTTGCAAATCGATGGTCGACTCAATGCTTGGGAGTGCATCCAATCCTCACCGCGTTGCTCTCTGGCACCCCACTCATATGGTTTCAGGTCGAAGGTGTTGCGATCTAGAACCCACAGGCTTTTTTTTGGTTCTGCTTCGAGGAAGAGCATAGTTCGTAGTGGCTTGGATCGCTTGATGACTGCATCCCAGCTCTTACTGACTCGGCGGACGTCGAGGATCTTTTGCAGTGGGAGGGCGGACAATATGGATTCGAGGAGTTCATAGGTGTGTAGGACAGCAGCAGTCGCGTGTCGCGTGCTTACTGCGCGTGTCACCATGGCGTGGGAGCGCTGAGTCTGTTTGGGTCTCTCGACAGGTTCGATTTGAGCTGCGAGTCCTCGAGTAGGCATGCTGCAGATAGGCGGAAACAGACATGATTTCTGATAGGAAGGTCAGCGTCATGTGTAGACACAGCAGAAGTAGCACTCACCTTGAAGGGGGAGCAGGACTCGAAGTCGACGGCTGCGTTACGCTTGATACAAACCATCGTAGTAGTGTAGGATGGAGAAGACAAAGAAGACAAACTCACCCGTCAAGTTTTGATGGCATTGCGAAATGGGTTGAGGTGGCAGCCCATGTGAAGGCATTACGGACCCACGGCAGCAAAGTGATACCCTCAAACCTCACACGAAGCGCCCAAAAGGACTTCTCAATGACCGTGAAATGGGTGTGGAGTTGGCAGCCTGGAACCGCAACAGGAAACCAGCCTCAACCGCTCATTCACTTACCTGGCGAGCATTGTTCAGCTTGGTGGGGTAGGCCGAGTGAGGTGTTTGGGTGAAGTGAGACTGGAGATCCTGAAGACACGGCAGCGTTGCCATTGGTCCCTAACCCTGGATGAGTGAACTGAAAAGTGAGAAGAGGTTGCTGAAAGTGATGTGAGGTCGTTCATTACAGGGTATCTCGAGTCGTTAGTGTCCAGTCCTACATGTTATCGGCCACCCAGAGGTATCCCCTGGCAGCGCCAGCCTCTCAACCAAATGCCGCAAGTGGCAGTAGAAATCTCCAACAATGGGAGTCCGCAAAGTTGATCCTGTGAAGATTGACAAAACTCTAATGTCTTACTCCCGCGATCCCTAGGCCTACAGGGGCAGGCTCATGAGTTTCAACCGTCCTTGAACGCTTCGCCGGCGGCTCGTCATCTCTGTCAACATTGGCTTTGCGCACAGTTCCAAACAATTTGGTCTGCTTCAACTGTCTCTCTGTGTTCGGCGGAAGCATGCCGCTGCCCTTGAAGCTGTCACGTTTCGCCTCCTGCTGGTTGGTCCGCAGCATCTGAGTCGCAGCGCGGGAAGCAAAGGATTCGCGAACGTCGTCCTCAGGCTCAAGAATATCGGTCTCAGCCTCGCTGTCATCCTCATTATCGGAAGCCGAGACTGTGCCGTCAGATTGGGGACCTTCTGCATGCGGCACTGGTAATGAGTTCTGGCTGTAGACATCAGGCGTACGCATCACATTTGTAATGCGAGGGTTTGGCGCAGTTGCTGGCATTCTCGCTGGTGCTTGGCGGCCTTGTGGTGTGTGATACGACGGAGGTGGCATTCGCTGTGGCGTGGAGGGTAGGCTCGACATGCTGTGGATGTTCCTTTGGTGTCCCTTTTTCCCAGATGGGCCGCCACGGGCAGATTCTTGGCTTGCCATTTCCGAAGCTTGGAGCAAAGCCTCGAAACGCTGCGGTTGCTGATGAGGTCTCGTCTGTGCGCGGTGAGGCGTGTTGTACACCGAACGGGGCGTTGCATCCAACTGGGCCGGCGCATTGGCTCTACGAAGCTTGTGCATATGCTCTCTGCTCTCACGAATGCGCTCGCGCATCAATGTAACCTTGTCTCCCAGGCTTGCTATCTCGGTCTCCTGGTGCTCAATTATCCGGTTCTGTCTTCGGCATTCCGCGTCGAGACCATGGTTCGCTTCTCCAAGCAGCTGTATCTCGCGACACATGCGGTTGTACAATTCCTTTTGTATGGGCACAACACCAACCTGCACAGAGGACAGGACTGGAGTCGCAGCGGCTCTGGTCTGTTCGGCGTGGTAGAGAACCTCATTCTCCGATTGGGCCATGCGCGCCTCCACGGCCAGACGCTCAAGCGCTGCAGCACTCTCCTGAGCCAGCATCTGGTATTGCAGTTTGTGGTGCGCAGCAGACATCTTCGCTTCGTGGCATGCCGCCTGCAGCTCGGAAACCTTGGCCTTGAGCTGTTCCGAAGACGCCGTCTCCAAACCGGACAGATCGCCGGCAATGCGACTGCTCTGAGACTGAAGATCAATAGTCGGAGGCGGAGTCGAGATATGAGATGCAGCTGGAGTTGGAGTGCGAGTCTTCGCTCGGCTCGAGGACGATGGCATCTGCGTGGAGGGCGGTGGAGTCATGCTGCTGGTCGGCTTCGACACGGGTAAAGGCGCAAGCTCTGGTGTTGTGGGACCGGAATGTCCAGGCGGAGCCATGAGGCTGCCCATACTCTCTTGCGACAGTGGAAAGTCCATCTTTGGGCGGCGCTGGCGGCCAGACGGTCAAGCGAGAATAGCCGTTTGATGATGCGTCAAAGTCCGGATGATATCGCACGACAGTTGTATACAATTCAATTCAAATCAATCCGAGACGCAAGTTTGATGTTGTGCATATGCAGCCAAGGGATGTTGGCCGGCCCAGCGGTCGCAATGGCTGGTATATGAGGTCAGGCGCAAACAGAGAAATGGGAGGCTTGCAAAGTGAAGTCCGAAGAAGATGGCTGGGCTAGATCGTCAGGCCGCCGTTGCCCGGGAACGTTAGCGGGGCTAAACAGAGGACCCTTGAATTGTGAGGCAACCTGGAAGTTGGCAAGGCACCTTAGCTTTGGCGGACTGCCGACCCGAGCGGGAACCTCCTGAAGCCAGGAGCTACCTTGAGAGAGCGAGATACTTCGCAAAGCTCCGGAGGGATGTAAGGTCCTGTCACCCCTGGATGCCAGTTGCATTGCACAGAGAGGGAGATACAGAGGCTGGCTTCAGCAGAGTCAGCAGCGAAAGAACAGCCCTTTGGCGCACCGTCCGCAAGCATGGACTCCAACAGGACGGGACTTCCACTTCCACGTGCTGCGTCAAAGCTACCACGAACCGGGATCCCAGCGCCACCACAGAAGTCCAGTCGAGGTCCTAGTCCCGTCAAGGATGTTGTCACGACACCACGTCTCCAAAGTCGTACGCCGGCCAAATCACTGCTTCGACCATCTCAGATTTCATCAACTTCATCTTCAAGTACAGCAAGAGATTCCTCTGTAGGAACTTCTGCACCGAAGCGCATCGTATCTGGCACGAACCTCCCACCTGGATCGCGGTATGGCGCCAGACCACTGGGACCGTCATCTTCACGTGCTATACCACAGCAGCGGCTGCCATCATTTCAAGCTAACCCAAGCGCAAACGAGGATGAAGAGAACCACGACCAGCTAAGCTCCTTGGACAGCTTTCGATCAGGCTCGCGTCAAGGTTGTCGAGATGACCCGGTCTTCGAACCTGACGAGTTTGCGGCGCCAGAGCCTGTTAAGGTGCGAAAGACTTCCAGGCCATCACTGTCTGATCGGACCATCGAAAGTCTTCAGTCTGTGCCCTCAACCCCGAAAGAGCGCCGGCGATCCAGCTTTTTCAATCCAGTTGAAAGTCCTATGGGACCTCCACCGCGGCCGGGATCCAGTCTGAGCCGTACTGGAAGCAGCAATGGCAGCAGACCTGGAACAAGCGATGGTCTAATTATCAAGTCTCTCGCTAGCCCTGCGCTTCCAATGAGGAAGATATCCGCAAGTGCAAGACCGGCAACTCGGACGACAAGCAGAACCGCTAGTATCAGTTCTACCACTTCTAGTCGACGCAGCGTCAGTAGCAATCTCTCCAGCAGATTGCAGGAAGCCAAGACATCTGTTCCCCAGCGCACTGCTTCGCCAGCGAAGCCATCACTTGCGAGACCGACGGCTGGCAAGAGCATCAAGCCTCCAGCGAGCAGCGTCAAACCAGCAGGAAGTCTCATCAAACCTGCAGGGAGTAGCATCAAACCAGCATCGAGTGGTGTCAAGCCAGCGGGTAGTAGCGTCAAGACCGTAGGGAGTGGTCTCAAGCCGGCGGGAAGTAGTATCAGACCACCCGCTAGCAGCATCAAACCACCTGCCAGCAAAATTGGGGCGTCTGCCACGCCGCGCTCGCTAAAGCCTCCATCACTCAAGCCTCCGTCTCTTGGAACCGCGTTTGCACCTGCGCAGCGAGGCAGGTCTCCTGTTACGAAATCTGGTGCGAAGGCGCCTGTTGAGAACGACGTCGAAAGTCTTATCATCCCGCCCATTGAACCAGTAGATGTAGTGCCGGAACCGGAGCCTAAACGCGTTGTATCCAACTCCTCCGCTGCGCTTCGCCAACAGATCGCTGCGGCCAAAGCTGCAGCACGCAAAGCACAAGTTCCCAAGCACGACTCACCGCAAGGCTTCTCTTCAGCAAACGATGCGGCGTTCGAAGTAGATATCCACGCGGACCCGTTCAATCAGGCACCAAAGGACGACAAGCATATTTTGCGCAACAGGATAAACATCGCGCGGATGGATGGCAAACTCAACATCGCAGCGATGGGCTTGAAAACTATACCCGAAGAAGTGCTGAAAATGTACGATTCTGTGTCGATGACGGAGAGTAATGTAAATTGGGCAGAGGTCGTCGACCTCACAAAGTTCATTGCCGCTGACAACGAGATTGAAGAATTTAATGATGCCGTGTTTCCTGACCGCACACTGGATGAGTTAGCGGAAGACGATTCTGTGGAAGGGAACCAGTTCGGCGGTCTCGAGTTGCTTGATTTGCACGGCAACTCTCTGCAGGCATTGCCGATGGGATTGAGGCAATTGGAGAGGTTGACTAGCTTGAACGTGTCTCATAACAAGCTGGACAATTCCGCATTCGATGTGATAAGTCAGATGCGATCATTGAAAGAACTCAGGTTGGGTCACAACAACATCAATGGGACTCTCCCGACTACATTGTGCGAGCTACAGAGTCTGGAAGTGTTGGACCTACAGTCCAATCGACTGCTGGGACTGCCCGAGGCATTGCGCGAACTCGTGGGCTTGAGAGTGCTCAACATATCTGGCAATCAGCTCACGGCACTACCGATGGACGCATTGCAGCAACTCCCTCTCATAGAAATGGATGCTAGTAGCAACGCTCTGATCGGGTCTCTATTCCCGCTTGGTGGCGTAGACGGACATCCGACACTTCAGAGTCTTTCCGTGGCGAACAACTCCATCGCAGCGTTGACCTTTGCAGAGACGCTCGATCTTCCTCGACTACGGAGTTTGAATCTGACAAATAATCATATGACGGCTCTGCCTTCGGTTTCCAGCTGGACAGAGCTGATCACCCTTGCTTGCGGTGACAACAAAATCACAGACTTCCCACATGGTTTCACCTCATTGCGGAAACTGCGGAACGTAAACCTCACAAGCAACGATATCCGCCTTCTCAACCCTGAAATTTGCAAGATGGACGGCCTGGAGTCCCTCGTGCTCTCGGCAAATCCTTTGCGGGAGAAGAAGTTTCTAACCATGAGCGCCGCGGACATCAAGCGAGATCTGAAAGCAAGACTAGCACCGGATCCAGATGACACAGACTCAGAGTGCCCAGGAAGTCCGGTCACAGTCATTGGCGCAGAAGAGCCGACTTCCATCTGGACGCTCAAAGGGAACGGTCTGCTCGACCTAGCAGCCCAGGGACTTTGTGATGAAGATCTAGTCAATATCCTGGGGACCTTTTTGAACAACAACGACGTCAGGCAGGTCCATCTGCAGTACAACAAGCTCACCTGTATTCCCCCAGGACTCTTCTTGGGAGCAAACTTGCGGTCAGTCGACCTATCTGGCAACTCAATGAGTGCTCACTATCTCTCCGATGATATCAGTCTCCCCTCTCTCCAAGAGTTGAACATCAGCAAATGTGGAATTCGGTCTTTCGAGCCCCTAGTTCGTTTTATGCACGCACCTAAACTACAGGTTCTCAACGTCAACGTAAACCGCTTGTCAGGGGATCTTCCAGCTCTTCGCAGCACGTATCCGATGCTGTCGACACTTTTCGCGACGGACAATAAATTCACTTCCATCAGCGCCGATGCTCTACGTGGTATGAATACCGTCAATGTATCCAGTAATGACATTCAACAGCTACCGGCCGAAGTTGGTCTATTGTGGGAGGAAGGTCTGCGAAACTTTGAGGTGGCTTCGAATACGTTCCGCGTACCCAACTATCGCATTCTTGACAAAGGAACGGAGGCTACACTTCGATGGCTGCGGGATCGATTACCGGCCGAGTATTCTGCGCAAGGGGCTGGACATGGCGAGCATGATTGAGATTGGAAGAAGACATGATCGATGAGCTTGGCAAGCCTTTGCATATCGGAAGATTACCAACTTTCTGTGACATGGTATAGATACTACTCTGCTGCTTGATTCTGTATTCTCTCACACTCCCACTCCATCCTCTATCACTCCAACATGATCGATCCCTCGAAACCCACACGCTCTGCTCAAGCACTCGCATGGCACCCCATCATTTGATCCCCACCCCAAAGCGAATAAGTCGTAACAAACGATCCAGCCTCGCAAGTACTAGTAGCCATGTAACTAGTAAACGAAGTGATAGGTTTGGGAACCATACACTTGAACTTGGAAGTCGCGACACCCAACATGCCGGCGTATGCTGCTGCTGTACATCCAGAAGGGCAATCATCGGCATTCGTGACGGTGGAGTTTAGACACCTGGGAGTGAAGGTGGCCGCTGGCATGGCCACAGGAGTGGGTTTCATATATTCGTACACGGTCTTTGGAGCCCGGGCTTCTAGAGGGGTGGCGAGGGTGAGGGGAGCGAGGAGGCAGAGTCCCACTGCTATGATACTTCGATAGATGGTGTACATGATCTGAACTGCCTGTTGGCGAGGATCTGCTGGATATTTTCTGCAGTAGCGATTAGAGAAATTTGCACGCATCGAAGACGCTAGCGCGGTACATACATGGTGTAGATGCAGCTACTGAGTGAAGCTTCTTGATCGATGGGGTGTTGAATATCAAGCAGTTGTCCGCCGCAGGCAACGATACATATACGCTGCATGCCAGCTACGTGACATTATTATTTCTGATCACTGACTGGGAGCAAGCGGTGACGGAGATGGAAAGCAGGGGCATTGATATGCCGTGTCCGGTCAGCTTTGTCGGATCCCCACGTGAACGGACATTTTTGACGCAATGCGGCTTCCTGCGTTTGTGGTCCGTCAATGAGTAGCCAGATGCCGCGCGTATGTACATAACTTGTGTCCGCATCTTCTCAATATACCGAGTGGAGAGGAATGTTGCCGAAAGCTTCGATTGCTTTTTCCGAGAAAGGTGATGAAACACGTTCAGCCGGTCTCATCGAATGCTGCAATTTCTCGGTCAGTCAAACGTGAAGTGATGGTCTTCACGGTGTCCGATTCGACAACAAGAGAATGGCAGTGCACAATCGGCTGCAGGGCTGTGTGAGACATCGTGTGGGAAACACGTGTCCGGTGTTCGTGCTCTGTAACGAACCACATGTGCCGCCGTTCCTGAACGATATCCGGGTAAGCCCACGCAAGAATGTGATCGGAGAACAATCCATGCGGCAGCATGTAGTTGTAGCCCACCTGCGCCGTACTGTATTGATCGCACTCATGCAGGTTGCATCTTTCCGCTTCTTGCGAGTCCTGACCCTGACCTCGGAACACGCTGTTCGTCGTCTAGCCACATAGGTGATCAGAGGAAGTGACTGACAGTCTGATCATTGATTTTGGCAACTTGGAACTCCAAAGGCCGGCTGCAAAGGTAGCCATGGATGGTGCTTGATATTCCAGTTCACGTTCGTGAAGGCACATCTGAATCGCTGGCCTGCAGCATACAGGAATAGATCCCGTGTCACTTCACGCCTGAGGAGCAGAGAATCCCCAAAACCGCTCCGCGTGCTTCTGAAGCAATGACTGCTCTGGCAATGGCCTACACTTGGTAGTCAATCCGTATGGCCAAGAGTCCAGCCTCGAGAGCTAATGCAGCAACGCCAGCCCTTTCTGCTCGCATTTCCTTCCAGTCAACAATAAGACACAAAAACGCAAGTGACAAAGCCATTGAGCCAGGAGCAGCGTGTGACAGTCTCCACGGCGTGATACCCATGCCAGTATCCCGAGACAGCCCTCGACATCATGCAGTGCGGTGCAAACCGAACAAGCAATCAGGGCAGAGCTTACCGCGTGCTTACCGCGTGAGACTCGCAGGTCTCAGCAGCCTTCATCGTCATGCAGCACAGTGCGAGCTAAGCAAGCCTTCATGACAGAGTTTACCGCATGGACTTCGCAAGTCTTGATAACCTGTAGGTGAAACCTCGCCCCTCAGCAACGCGGCGACGGATCGTGCACGTTCCGAGCACAGGTAAGTCGGCGTCCAGTCGTTCAGTGACAGGTCATCGGTAGTGTCAGCCGCGGGTTTTGGTTCGGTCGAATGCTCTTTCAAAACAAAAAAGAGATCAAGGAGAAAGACACAATCATTGCAAAAGAAGTTTGGGGAAGGGGGTGGTATGACTGTCGGCTTAAGATTCTGTTGCCGTAAAACGACAGTCTGATCTATGGGGCCTATCGAGCTAGCTCCGTACTTTTCCAGCCCTCGCTTTGCACCGCCTGCTCACTTCGGACCATCGCCAGCGGCGCACAAACGCTCTAATGGAGACTCTCGTAGGAGAGCAAAGCGCGTCGGTTTAGCACAATTTCTCAGATGGAATGTATATCCAGCAACAAGTCTACACCCACAAGAGGCAAATTCCTAGACTGCCTTCGGCTTGATCTTTTGAGTGACCTTGTCTTGAGTTCCCGCGGCCTTGACCAAGGTAATGAACTCCCCACTGCGACCAGCGAGTCTGCTCTTGAAGTGCGCCACCAGCTTCTTGATTTCAATGCCATCAGGCGGAATCGCATCTTTGACTTCCTGAAGAGTAGGGAAGTCCAACTTGGCTGCAGAAAGTGGGCTGCGAGCAGCAGGTGATGCAGCGCGGGAGCCCATGGGTGTTCCTGAAGACGGGGAGCCGGGAGGACTGTTTTTGAGTTTGTTGAGCTTAGGAGGACGACCGACACGAGAGGTGTCAGTGTCACTGCCAGAACCTGAACCACCTGCGCCGGAACGGGAAAGCTTATTCTTGATGGCATCAGCTGGAAAGATGTTAGCAATCGTCTAGCAATCACGGACCCATCCCACTCACGAGAAATTGAGCGACCAGCACCGGGCGCCAGTCTGGACAGCGCGCTGCCGTTCGTGACCTTTGCCCGCTTGCGACTGCTCTCATTCCCACTAAGATCCGAGTCGTCACCCGGCCGCTTGGAGCCCAGTCGCGATGGGTCACGCTTCTCCGACCGGCCACTGGGAGTGTTCGTTCCCAATGTGGATGCACCTGACTTGTCGCTATTCAATTCCTTTGCTTTGCGAGCCTCTTCTTCCTTCTTGCGATCCTCTTCAGCCTTCTCTCGCTCTTCATCCGAATCCATGGACTCACTTGAGCTTGCGTAAGGGTCAGAATCAGAGTCGGAAAGGTACTGTCCTCGATGTTCCTTCTTCGTTAGCTGCTTTCGCAGACGCTTGCTCTTCTTCTTCTCCTCGCGATCAGCAATCTGCTTTTTCCGCTCTTCTTCTTCTGGATCTACATCCTCGTTCTTGACACCAGTTCCGCCCAACCCGGCTTCCCTCATCTCCAGATAAATTCGCTTAGCAATGTCGTCGGCATCTTCAGCCTCGTCTCCCTGGAAGAGCATGCCTTCATCGTCATCCTGGAACTCTTCTTGAACATCAATATCAAGCATGTCCCTGTCAGCCATGAACTCGCCGTCGCCATCCTCCCTCTTCACTTCGTCTTCATCACGTGGACGAGCCTTGATAGCTTGAACCCTCGCTCGCTGCAGTTCCCGGCGAGTCATTTCGTTATCAAGTTGGGTGCCTAATGCCCACCTTGGCAGAGTGAACTTTTTATTCATGTGCTTCTCCACTTCTTCCGAATCCATCGAGTTGACCTTGTTAGTCTGGATGAACCTGTACCACTTTTCGACTGGTACCATTTTGAAGCCTCTTCCCTCCACAGTAAGCAAGATGCTGTGTTCCGAAAGCGCCTGTTCGTAGCTGCCGATCCATACATTCTTGCCCTCAAAATCCTCGAGATGCCAGGGACGAGCTTCTTCATATCGTAGCTGCATACGTTTCTGACGCACAGGATCGCTGTTATCGCGCCCCTCCTCGACCTTCTTCTGTGGCTTTTTCTTCAGCGACTTTGTGGCCTCGCCTCCAGTCGGTGCGATCAGCTTCTGATTCTCCTCTCGCTCTGCCTGACGTTCGGCGCGCCGTGCGGTCATCTGTTCTCGCTCCTTGTCGTCTGCTCCAGAGCCTGGGCCTTCCGCGTCCACGGTTTCCATCTTATCGCGCGCATACCGCCGGTGCAGACGCAGAGGTCGCACGAACTGTGTCTCATCGTAGGGATCCACGGTGGCTGTGCTGTTGTCATCGGCAGCCTTGCTGTGTAGCTTTGCCGCATGATATCGGATACCCTGATTAATCATTTCCTTCTTAATAAAAATGGAATACTCATGATATTTGCCGTGCTCATCGGTGTTCTCCGGATACGTTTTCACACCATTCCCAGCTCCATTTCTAGCTGGCTGAGAGGGCTGCTGAGAGGTTGATGGCCGCGGACCGGTGCTCGGGTTCGGTCTGGGTTGCACTGGATTGACAGCCTTCTTCAAGGGCTTCTTCTTGTTGTGGAACACGCTGACGGGCGCCTTTTTGCGCTTGATCGCCGTGGACCCGGTGGGCGTCACCGAGCTGTGCGGCGACGCGCTCATCATCGCGCGGTGTGAGGAGACCAGGCGGCAGGTTGTGGAGGGAGCACGATTGGAGGTAAAGGCGGCGGGGTGCGTACTGCGCCCTTCACGATGACTGGACTGTGGCGCACTATTTCCAATGAGGATCTGGCAAGCGGCAATGTCGAGATGTCGAGGGATGTTTGCAGCCGCGAGGGGCAGTTGTCTTTGTTCTTGTCAGAAGACGGGGAACGGAGAGGATGCCGTTGCGAGCTCTCGTGCTAGCGGCGGGAGTGATCGAGCTAGCGGCGGGAAGTTCTGCGCCGATCACGGCTGATTGAAACCTTGACGAGCTTGATCTTTTGTTTGTCGTTCTTACCTCACACTGCCACTCTCGCGTGCAGGAGAGAGCGTCGAGTGCAGGAGTCGGGGCTAGTGGGAAAAGTGCAAGGGCAGCAGCTTGGAGATGAGTTGAGATCTGGAAGAGTCTTTTCCAACCATCATCAAACATTTCTGCCGCCGCAATGGACCATTCTGGCCAGAGCAACGACCTGGAGGATCGTCTGCGCCGGATGATCCTGCTCAATGGCTCTACCCCGGACGGACCTTCAGAAGACACGCGAGCGAGGGTGCGTTTGCCGCCATCTGTGTCAAACCGTAACTCGATCAGCCACGTCCAAAGCGGGCAGTTCCCGCAGAAGTCAACATGGAGCAGTCCTACATCGCCTGCATCTCCGCACAATCAGGGCTTTCCACCGACGATGACTTATCAAAACCATCAGAATCGTCAAATATTGCAGGGACCTCAGCACCAAGGACCTCCACAACCGCAAGGACCTCCACAGCATCAGGCACCCTCACAAAACCAGGGGGCTTTGCAACATCAAGGACTTCCAGACCATCAAGGACCGCCTCCTCCAGCGATGCAGCCACAGCCGCCCCACGTGAAACAGCAATTGCGTCGGATGAATGAACAAAATGGCAATCAATCAGCTCCGCGAGGCCCACACGTTCAGTACTCTCGTGAAACTCTCCCTCATAGGCTAGGTCCCAACGGTACCATCGACAGTGCGCCTCAAACAAATGTCAACGTTCCTCGCCAACAGCAACATCGTCAACAGATTCAATTAGATCCGGCTGCTTTCCGTAAGGCATCTCACCCTCATCAAGGTCAAGGTGGACGTGGTCTTTTCGATCCTAATGCGCGCGGACCTCGTCAGAACTTTCAGCAACACGGCCAGCAGCAGGGTCATCGTGAGCGGCAAGCGCAATACCTCGATCACCTGGCAAGCGTCGAAATTCCTAAAGTCGACATGAGCCAGGAGGAGAGGAGTGAGAAAGAAGCGTTCCGCCTTGCTCTTGAGAAGGTCTGCTATGAAGTCTGTAGCGCCGATTCTGCCTTGCCCAAAGTGTCGCTCGAATGTTTTGGCAGCTTCCAGTCAGGTTTCGCGAGTGCCAACTCTGACATGGACCTGGTGATTGTCGTACAAGATAAGACTGCGCCGCCGACGTTGTTCAGTCTGCTTGAGGATGATCTACCGCGTGCGCTTGAAAAGAAGTTTCTGCAAGAGGGATTTGGTGCACGTCTGTTGACGCGAACGAGAGTCCCCATCATCAAGGTCTGTCAGTCTCCAGCGCCAAGTTTTCTGGACAAGCTCCGCGAGGAGCGTGAGAAGTGGGATTGGCTTCCGAACGAGACCAAGTATCCACACTTACATCAAGATGATGAAGTCGAGAATGAGACTGTGCCTGCTGTCGAGCCTAAGATTCAGGAGGGCAAGAATGCCGACACGGCCCTGCTAAACACTGCAACTGCTGTCACGACCACCAGCATGACTTCCGACGCATCGCAGCCAAATGGGGCTGCAGGTATCGAAGGATCTGCTGAAAAGAATGCTGCCAAAGCCCAGGCAATTCTCCAGTCCAAGCGTGACCAGTCCAGGACTTGGACCCGCGAGAGGAAGCCAGGCCCACTAGACTTCCCGAACGAAGGTGTTGGCATTCAGTGCGACATCAATTTCTTTAACCCGTTGGGACTGCACAACACACGGTTGCTTCGCTGCTATTCACTCTGCGACCCTCGCGTTCGACCCATGGTGCTTTTCGTCAAGTCGTGGGTAAAGCAACGCAAGATCAACAGCTCGTACTCTGGCACGCTCTCCAGTTACGGCTTTGTGCTCATGATCTTGCACTACCTCATGAACATTGCTCAGCCGCCAGTCCTTCCGAACCTGCAAATGCCGTGGCGACCAGCTGGATGCGCTCCTGCAGGCGCAACCGCAACAGAAGTCGATGGCCACAAAGTGGACTTCTGGCGCAACGAGGACGAAATTACATCAGCAGTCCATCAAGGTAGGATGAGCACAAACAAAGAGTCATTAGGCGGACTGCTAGCCGGGTTCTTCCAGTATTACTCCTCTATGGGCCAAGGACCACAGTTTCGTTGGACCCAGCAAGTTCTGTCTATTCGTACAGAACACGGCATCCTGTCGAAGGATGCGAAGGGTTGGGTCAAGGCCGTGACGGAAGAAGGCGAAGGCAAAAAGATCCAACATCGATACCTTTTTTGTATTGAGGATCCATTCGAGCTGACTCACAACGTCGCGCGAACCGTCACTCACAACGGTATCGTGGCTATTCGGGACGAGTTTCGTCGAGCCTACAGAATTCTCTACTCCGTCGCAAATGGTTACCCTTCAAATGATGGGGAACTATTTGCCAGACTCGTCGAAGCAGAGCCGGCGGTGACCGATGCGCAATTCGCTCACGGTTCGAAGAATGTGGTCAAGGCCACGGCTGGGAAGCCTCGGCCAGCAGCAAATGGCGAGCAACACCATAATGAGCATGTCGGCGCGCGACAGAAGACCACCACTCAGAAGCACGTCCAAGCGCCTGGACAACAAGCGATGGCTCGCCATGATCTGGCAAATGCGCCGCAGGAGCCTGTCAATGGTGCATCCAACTCTTCACGGGCGATGGCACCCCTCAAAATCAACAGCACCAGCCCGCTGAACGTGTCTGATCAGGATGCATTCCCAACTCTGGGCAGTGCCTCTCGTCGTAAGAAGAGTACTGGTGGAAACTTTGCAGCGATTTCAGGCGATGCCGCGCTGGCCTACCTGGATGACTTCCGCCGTAAGAAGGCCGAAGCCCAAGCCGAGAGTACGGCTATGGGTGCAGCAGAGGCTGTGCTGAGTGAGGATGATTGAAACACAAAAAAGGGCGACACGAATTGACACGCGATGGTGGCAGAAAATCTCGACTCCGTCAGGACCGCAAGCCGCATGTTGAGTGAAGGCATGCACATAATGTACAGTCGCTATACGTACAAAATCACAAACTACAAGACATCCACAATCTGCTCGTCCTCGTCATCAGCCCCTGCCTCAATTTGTTGGACATCAGGCGGTTGAGGCGCATCATAGCCTTCATCTCCCTCTTCCCCTCTTGCCAGTACCTGCACTAATCGATCGCATGCCTCTCTGACACTGCTGTCCTCGACGTGCAGATGCAGCTCTCTGACGATAGGATACACTTTGACTTCCCTCAACAACTTCCGCCCCTTGGCGGTTGTTGTCAATAGTAGCAAAGTCTCGAGATGTATGCAGATGATGTCAGGTAACTTCTCCCTAGACTTGTCGGGATCAAGCAGCTGACACTCATCAAGCATACCCTCCGTATCCTCATCCGCGTACTCCTCGGAGCCCATCAGTGGAAGGAGGATATAAGGTAGTAAATTCACACCAGAAGCGTCAAGAAGTGTGGTGTGAGCTGGGATATCAAAGCAAACGTTCTTGATCGTGCTGGCAACACCCCGACGACGAATCGCCGCCGTATGTTCAGTGAAAACAACCAATTTTGTAAGTGGGATCACTTTTTCGATGCTTTCACCGTCGCCTTCTGTGCGGGGCGTGAGGAAGTGTTTGCGGCCATCTTCGTGCTTGGCCAGGTCTGCAAAGAGGTAACAAAGGTAGTCGAAGTCGGCGTCTTTGTTGTAGGAGTTGCTGGCTCCTTTGACGAAGCAGTCTAGGAGTTGGTCGATGGCTATTGGTGAGGTGGAGAGTGGTATTGGAATTTCTCGTTTAAGACTGAGAAGTTTGGTGATGGTGTCTGCTTTGGCCATGTTGGCGAGGAGCATGCATAGTTCGTTGGCATTGGGTTCATTCTTGTCCTAATATCGATCAGTAATGGTTCGGTCAAGATGTTGCTTTGTAGGGGATGTTGCTCTGCAGGGGAACTGACATACGGTTACTCTTTTCAGCAACGACTCCAGGAACTCATCGTCTGTTGATAGCTTTTCGAGCACTTCTGCATCGTCGGAGATGTTCACGAGAATTGTGAGGGCGTGCTTGGCGATGGGAGGATAGTCTTTAATGAGAAGCTTCAGGTCCTTGATGGGTTCCAATTGGTTGTATTTGAAGAGAGAAGGTTGTGTTGTAGAATATCCAACCAAATTCTCGGCGGCTATGTGTTGATCATCAGCAGCTACATACCTGATGATTGTTGTTGTACAAGGCGTGCATACCGATTTGTCGAATTTGAGTGTTGCCATGATGGAGGAACTCAACGAGCTAATAAGAACATGTTAGACTTGATCAACCTTTGCATAGACATGTCTTACTTCTTCAAGCTCGGAAGGCATCTTGAGATATCAGTTGTGATATGGTGGGGGATGTTTTCAGTAATTTTGAAATTCGTGAGGTCGTTTGTCACTTCCCCACGTTTTGGCCATGCGAGAACGGCAGGTTTGCCGACAATTCTATGCCGACCACGTCTCACATTCTAGCCTCTGGTACAGTTTCAAGTCTCGGGAGAGTATTCAGCTTGCCAACCAATAATTTGCCTTCTTAACTTGCTCGGGCTGCTGCATATCGCTGCGCTCGTGGCTAGAGCGCTTGTTGCTACACGCGTGACCGTGTGAAAGGCGACACCGACCAACTCGTCTTAACGATGCGAACGAGTCCTGCGCTCGTGCAATCGGGAGCTTCGCCATGTTCCAGCGGCTGCAGAAAGGCCTCAACCTCGACTTCCTGGACAATAAGATAGCCGAGGAACAGGAAAAGCAGAAGCAATTGCAACAACAACAGGGATCGCCCGGACGGGTGAAACGCACGCCGAGCAATACTGGTCGCGGACGCGGAGGAGGCAGCAGCAAGAGGACAGGCAGCAGACTGCGCGTGCCTGATGGACGAGATGGCTCTCCCGCGAGCAGAAGCCCAGACCCCGACGACTTTGTGATCGGAGATGACCAGTCCGACTCGGCGAGCACCATGTCAAAGGCAGAAGGCGCAGGCGATGATGTGGCCCGCGCAAAGGAAGGAGACGCTGGCAATGATGACAAGGGCAAGGGCAAGCAGAGTGCAACTCCGAACCAGGCTGTCGATGATGGCAATGGCGAACTACCACTCGAAGTTCAGCAGAAGCTTGCAAAGCTTGAAAAGTACACGACGCGGTACCAGGGTATGTTCACCAGCGGGAAATACTCCCTCCATCGTGACTGGCACCTGTTGTTTTACTCACAGAACTCGACATGTGTAGATCTGCTGCGCAATTATCGCACGGCCCACGCGCTCAATGCCTCGATCGAGCCGTTCGAAGCAACTCTGCGTGAACACACTCCACTGACTTCCATTGCCGACCCGAGTGCGCTCGTGGAATTCCTCAACCAGCGCAGCGTGCAGAGCTCGATGGTGATGGAGGAGCTGAAGCGCATCAGCGTCGAGCACGGCAATGCCCTGAAGGAACGGGACGAACTCAAAGTCAAGCTGGACGCGGCAGAGAAGAAGGCCAAGGAGGCTTTCGATGATGCTGCTGGTTTGCGCAAAGAGCGCGAAGAGCAGAAGTCTTTAAAGGACGCTACCAACGAGCATCGAAACGAGCCCTCCAATGCGACCTCCAGCAACGAGTTCTTCTCTTACGACAACGAGGTCTCACAGGCGGACATCGAGGGCCAGGGGCAGAAACCCGTCACTGATGAACCGACGGATGAAGTAGCCGAGCTGAGAGCGAACAACGACGAGCTGTCTACCGAAAATGCTTCCCTCCGCCAGGATCTGGACACTGCTCGTCTCGATCTCGCATCAATGGAGAGTACCGTTCGGGAGAGGGATGCCGATATTATCCAGCTCAAAGAAGATCTCGAGAGCAATGCTCACGACCGAAAAGTTGCCCAAGAACAGGAGCTTGAAGCCGCAGCGCATTCTGCACGGACCGAAAGTGAACTCATGGACCTCACAAGCCGGATCAAGGAAACTCAGCAGAATCTGGACGAAAGTAACAAGGCATTGCAGGAGAAAGCGGCGGCTGCGGAAGCAAACTTGAAGAAGTATGAAGCGGAGCACGCTGAGAATCTTAAGAATGGCAGCTACGTCCAACGCGAGGAAAAGCGCATCGAAACTCTCCAAAATCTTGTTACCACGCTTAAGAGCCAGGTCAGGACCGCGGAGGAGGCGAAGCAATCAGTAGAACGCCATGCCGAAGACTTCAAGTTGCAAATCCAGATGCTAGAGGGAGAAGTACGCACGTCTGGAAGCATTAAGGACGATCTCAGAGCTCAGATATCTAAGCTCACAGCCAATGGCGCGGACATTGAAAGCTTGAAGAAGAAGTTGACCGCGGCAGAGAAAGAGCGCAATGATGCACTAAAGATCGCCGACACCAAGGCTGGCCACGAAGCCTCCGTCGCTAATCTGCGTAGTCTGCTGAAGCGTGCCGAAAAGGATCGAGATGCCGCGTACCAAATTATCCTCGACTGTGGCAGATGCGACTCGCCCGCAAAAGAGAAACAACTCGATATGGGTGTTGGCGAGTCTGGTGCTGGCACTCCAGACTCGAGGTCTCGCTTGGGCTCCGAAGCGACTGGAGCTAGTACGGTGCCCACAGAAGTAGGCAGCGAGGATATCCCACCGGGCACACCCGACGAACCGGTGACACCAGCGGATGGGAAGAAGAAGAAGCCAAAGAAGAAGTCTAAGAAAAACAAGAAGTCCGCTGCAGAGGACGACGGCTCTAACAAAGCGGATTCTGTTGTGCAGAGCGCTTCTTCCATCACTGTTGACGAACTTCTCCGCACTCCCGAGGTGACTTCAGGGGCGTTGCTTCACAATAAGTTTGGAGACAACCCCATGATTCCATTGCTCAGGAACTTTGTGCAAACCGTCCGGTCAAGAAATGAAAGTCAAGACATGGACCACGCCAGTCTTCTCTCTCACCATGAAGGCGTCATAGAACGACACGAACAGACGATTGCGGACAATGCTGTGGTTTTGCGCGCTAAACACGACGAGTTAGAGTTCCTGAAAGCCAGCATGGAGAGAACATCTGCGTCGATGCAATCTGTTGTAGAGAAGGATCAGAAGATCAATACATTGATACGTGAGCTTGTGAACCTTCAAAGCCAGATCTCGGAGAAGGACCTCGAGATTGGGAATCTTCAAGACAGGCTCAAGGGTGAAGCGCACCTCAATGATCAGATCGAGAACCTTAGAGAGGAGAACGAGACTTTTCAAGATAGCATGCTTGAGAATGGCAAGGCTGCAGCTGATGCTAAGCACGAGTTGAAAGAGTTGAAAGAGCGTCAAGAGAAGCTTCAGGGTGAGACCGACACATTGCAGAAGGAGAACGACGACCAACGCAAAAGAATGAAAGGCTCGGTGGAGGAGAGTGTAGCTCTTGGTACGAAGTGCAGCGCACTGGAAGCTGAGATTACAGAGCTGAAGAAGGTTGCTGCAAATACAGAGCAGATGGAGGCAATGGAACGGGAGATGGCAGTAATGCAGGCTGTTAAGGACACTAGTGAGAGGGAGATCGAGGAGTTGAGAACGAAGCTGCATGCTGACAACAGTGGACTAGCTGCTAACGTCGCGGCTTTGACCGAGGAGCTCGAAACGCAAGGAAAGAAGCTTGCGGCCGCAAACAAGGAGGTTGCGTCTGCAGAGCAGCTTGCGCGGTCGAGATTCAAGGATCTTGCTGCCTTGAAGGATGTACATAGCAAGCTCCAGCCAGAGTTGACGAAGCTCAGGGAAGAATCTGCCGAGTTGAAGACCATAAAGGTGGAGCTTGAAAAAAGCAACACAGCCTTCAAGAAGCTGGAGAGCAAGGAGAAAGACCTTCGCTCGGAGATCGCGGAGTACAAGTCTCAGGCGACTGCAAAGGACGGCGAGATCAAAGCGCTCAGAGACAAAACCAAAAAGAGCGAAGAGAGGAGCACCGCCCTGGAGGAGTCTTACGAGACTGCGCGTAAAGACTTGGAGAAGAGCGAAAGCACGCGGAACGAGGCGATTGATTCGCGGGAGAAGCTGCGGATCGACCTGAAGAAGGCCGAGGATGAACTCAAGAGGTCCTGGTCAACCCAAGAGGAATTGGAGAAGCAAGTCCAGAAGTTCTCCGACGAAGCCAAGAACCTCCGCGATGAGCTTCAATTCAAGTCCGCTCAGCAAGCCAATGTGCAGAGTACGATGGATAGCATGCAGGAGCAGACTCGCGAACTCGCGACACGGAAGAAAGAGGCCGAGGAGCACAACGAGAGTCTCAAGGAAGAACTCGCAGACGCTCAAAGACTTCTCTCCGAGCGCGGCCGTGAAGGCGAGACTATGCGTCGGTTGCTAGCTGATGTGGAGGGTCGTGCCGAAGTCAAAGTTAGAGAAATGCGGGAGCAGATGGACATTGCTATGCAAGAGCGTGACCGCGCTGAAGACGAAGCCAGCACTGTCGGTCGAAGGAAGGCTCGCGAGTTGGAGGATCTCAAAGTGAAGCTCAGGGCCGCCGAGGCAGAGGTCTCTCGAGCGACCGAAGCCAAGAACGATGCAGAACGCCGAGAGAAGGATTTCCGAGCCAGACAGGACGATACTGCGCGGCATCTCGAGAAGGCACAGCAGGAGGCGGAAGAGACGAGGACCGCTATTGCGCAACTGACCGATTCGCTGGATGATAGCGAACGACGCCGTCGTGAGGTTGAAAGAGAAAATGCTGAAGTCCTCAAGACGATTCAGGAGAAGGAGGCGAAGCTGGACAAGCTTCAAAAATCCCACAAGACCATGGTCGAGGACCTGCGCATTGCTCGGACGAAGCAAAGCAGCAACAGCGTACAGTCCTCGCGTTCATCACGGGATTCGGCAAGAGTAATGTCTCCTGGTCCGAATGGCTCACCTGCAGGGGACCCCGATCTCAAGTATCTGAGGGAGGTACTGCTGACATTCATGAAGCTCAGTGAAAAGAAGCATCAGCTGCAGTATGTGCCTGTATTGAAGCAATTGTTGCATTTCGACGACAAGACTGAGCAGCAATGGATGGCGGCCATCTCATCACGATAGGGCTGAGAGGGATTGCGGTCGCATCTCTCTTCGAAAGTCATTCTGAGGTCTATAGAAGTAGGTTCGACTCTGGGCATATTTGAAGCATGGCTTGAATGCGAGACTCTTGAACACGACTTCTTGGCGATCAGTTGCAAACGGATGCTATTCTTATAGTATCTGCCAGCCCCTGATCCCAGGCTGGGGCTGCTGATACTGTCCCTACACGGATGGATCAATCACTTGCGAAGGAGGTGATTGGCACATGTAACTAACATCATCGATAAGCATAGCGGTAGCGTGGGAAATAGCTAATGATCATTGCTTGTTCATACATCTCGTATTGTCTCTTGTAGTAGACTTGCATCAAGAAGCTCATGATGATGGATGATGATTGGAACATGTTCACAATGACATGTTCAGTTCCATGGACCCGCAGACAGGCAAATGGGTAGTCTGATCTGGCAAAACACTTGGTACACTGCGAAAACTCCGGCACGTTCCTCACTCAGGACGTGTACCTGCGTTGCAGAGTGCCACAGGTTCATGCATACTGCTGCGAAAAGAGACATCGCGTGGCTGGATGTGTGTCTCTCCGCTCGCATGGCTGCGTCTCTACCCTTTTTGGGCTGCTATGATCGCCACGCCGCCTCCCGTTACAGTTTGTGGCGAGCGCTACATGGTGCGTCTCTTGCCTGATCCAATATTGGTGGTGTATCATTAGTGAACGTCTTCATTGCTTTGGCCTGCGAAAGTGGAACGTGAAGGTTGTAGGCGAAAGAAGCCCCGCCGAGAGTCCACCCAGCAACGCGATTTCGATTGGTTGGCTTGCGATCAGCGGCGCGCCAGAGCCAGTGACAGAAGCGTGTAGTGGGTGGTGGAGGAGAAGCGCGAGAGACTTGGAGACCTTGATCCTGATCTTGGAGCTCTCGATCTCCAGGTGCATCTGCAGTCGTTGAGTCGCGAAGCGTCTTTTCCTTGTATCTGTGCCTGAAGTCACTGCGGCTGCATCCAGATTGCAAGACCTGATTCTCTTCGCAAAACCGCGCGCCGTCATCGAGACGGGGTTGTGGAGCTATTTGCAGCAGGCCGCTTTTTGCATTCGGTGCGCTCTTGCCATCAACACTGCGTTTTCAGTTCGCAGGTTCTGATCTATGTGCGCCTACAGTAATTCCCTCGAGCCACAGACAGTCACCCCGCCGGAGAGCAGCTGTGCGTTCCCCCGCCAGCACACAGCGCATCGCAAGCGGGATTCCTGGAACCTAGCCGCGGGCCAAGCAAGCAGCATACAGCTCACCGCCTAGCGACGATATGGCGTCCAACGGAGCAAAGGCTGCAATTAATAAAGCAAAGTCGCTGGCCTCGTCTGACACGAACGGAAAGAAGCGCCGGAAGAACGAGCTCAAGCCCATCATAACCGCGGACTCGAATACAAACAACAGGTGCGTAGATCGTACATGTTTCCATACTCCACCACCGAGGCGCAGGTGAATGGCCGGTCTTGCGGGTCTTACTACCTCCCAACTGCCCATCACCGCTGGCGGAGGAAGTGAACGAGATCGGGAGAGCAATGACCCCGCTGCAGCGACCTTACACCTGAATCGCGCCTCCCGGCCACAACATTGCCTCGCCCTTGACATCAACACCACCTACCCTGCCTACTTACCTGCACGCTCACTCGTCTTCGCCATGCACGGCGCAATCTCATCGTCATGCTGACTCCTGACTCCAACAGCGCGCAGCAGCAGTCGCCGCTGAACCATCAAAAGGCCCAGTACGGCCAGGACATCCACACCTCTCCCACCGACTCCGAGTCCTCCGGCGACGAGGCCACCGAAAACACGGCGGACGAGGAGGATTCCGAGGACTACTGCAAGGGTGGCTACCACCCTGTGCACGTAGGTGAGCAGTACAAAGATGGAAAGTACACCATAGTGCGCAAGCTCGGTTGGGGTCACTTTTCCACAGTCTGGCTCTCCAAGGACAATACCAACGGCAAGCATGTGGCCCTCAAGGTCGTGCGTTCCGCCGCGCACTACACCGAGACCGCGCTCGATGAGATCAAGCTCCTTAATAAGGTGGTCGACGCGAACAAGGACCACCCGGGTCGTGCGCATGTCGTGAGCCTGCTGGACTCGTTCAATCACAAGGGACCACACGGCATGCACGTCTGCATGGTGTTTGAGGTACTAGGTGAGAACTTGCTTGGCCTGATCAAGCGATGGAACCACCGCGGTATCCCAATGCCGCTGGTAAAGCAAATCACAAAGCAAGTTCTGCTCGGCCTCGACTACCTTCACCGGGAGTGCGGCATCATTCATACCGATCTCAAGCCCGAGAACGTCCTCATTGAAATTGGCGACGTCGAGCAGATTGTGAAGACATACGTCAAGGAGGAGAACACGAAAGAGGACAAGGACCACCGCAATGGTCGCCGTAGGAGGCGGACACTCATCACTGGCAGCCAGCCTCTACCCAGTCCCCTTAATGCCAACTTCTCACACGACATGGTCAACTTCCCGGGTAGCACCCAGAGTTTGAACAAGGTCATGAGTGAGACTAAAGGTAATTCGCCCATCAGCGGCGCATCGCCGACGTCCAACGATGGTGGTGCTGAGATGAGCGGTGCTTTAGGACAACAAACATCCCCATCAAAATCAATGCTCGAGAGTCTCGGAATCAAAGCCGATGCGGAAGGGACACTACCAGATGGAAGGGACCCGCAAAAGGAGCGGGAAAAGACGGCGTAAGTTTGAAGTTGAAGCTTTTGTGAGATATTGCCGGTGTGACTGATGACAGACGCAGTGACATCCTTGCAAACAACGTTTCAGACATGGACCTTGGCAAGTCGCATGCCGTCAAGCCAAAGGAACTAGACAAGCCGGAGGATGGCATTGAGGTGATTTCGGTAAAGATTGCGGATTTGGGTAATGCGTGCTGGGTCGGACATCACTTCACAAACGACATCCAAACTAGGCAGTATCGGTCACCGGAAGTCATTCTCGGCGCGAAATGGGGAGCGAGTACGGACGTGTGGAGTATGGCGGCAATGGTGAGGTCTTTTTCCATGATGTCTCTTTCGACGCCGACTAATACAGTTGCAGACATTCGAGCTAATCACTGGTGACTATCTCTTCGACCCACAGTCCGGAACGAAGTACGGCAAGGACGACGACCATATCGCGCAGATTATCGAACTCCTTGGCACATTCCCTAAGAGTCTATGCATCTCTGGCAAGTGGTCGCAAGAGATCTTCAACCGCAAAGGCGAACTGCGTAACATTCACCGCCTGCGACATTGGGCGTTACCGGATGTCTTGCGTGAAAAATACCACTTTTCGGTTGAGGAAG
The DNA here is from genome assembly GCA_002116395.1 of Ramularia endophylla. Taxonomy (NCBI): domain Eukaryota; kingdom Fungi; phylum Ascomycota; class Dothideomycetes; order Mycosphaerellales; family Mycosphaerellaceae; genus Ramularia; species Ramularia endophylla. The sequence goes on along the minus strand of MWSQ01004510.1, from coordinate 14,924 downwards.
CGAAACGGATAGGGGACTTTTTGTTGCCGATGTTGGAGCTACAACCGGCGGAACGTGCTAATGCTGGCGGGATGGCGAATCATTCATTCTTGGACGGCACCCGGGGTATGGACCCGGTGCGGCTGGACATCACGGTCGGCAGCAAGGGGGATGGCATTGATGGGTGGTCTTCTGAAATTAAGAAGAGCGGCCGGTAGTCTCCTTCTCTTCGGCCATTTTCGGAACGAAGGCCGTCGACACGACAGAATGATGGAAGTTCCTTCTGGCGGTGTTGCCGCAACAGACCAAGACGACGAATCTGATGATGAGACTGCCATACGATCTGACCCCTACCTTTTACCCTTAGCTTCTTCCCTGCGCTTTTTGCTGCTGCGCCTAGCGGTATGCAGATGAAAGCATCACGAGATGTCTATATGCACACAGCATAGTCCCTCATTAGTCGCATCCTTCTCTCGAGGGTCCACATCCCTTTACAAGAAGTCACACTCTCTACCAATCTCCAGAACCAACCAAAAGAACGGCAGGCCAGACTCCGGACCGGGCGGTAGTTGGTTGTTGCCATATGTACTGAATGCATTCGAGTGGGCTCTGACTGCAGTTCTTGCGCTTTGCTTTGCTGTTTGGATGATCATGGCGAAGGCAGCGAAGCGGACAAATGAAAGACGGCAAATATACATCGATGACTTTACCATGTTCAGCCATCAATACTCTGATATTGTACCACATAAGAGGTATCAGTAATGGTAGTAATGTGGCGTTGACCATCATATCTCGCCATTGTGCTGTACAGAGAGTCGTACGACACTAATAATGTGGAAACAGTTCACTTTCGCTCATCGCTGCCGCCACGTGACTTGTCTTGTCGTTGAGCAAACTCGGGATGGCCTGATCTCCATGTGGTAATCAGGGTTATCTCCTGACGATCATCAACATGCATCTCGACTGTGCAACAAAGCTTTCCGACATCTTTCGCTGCTGGCAAGGCTGACAAAGTGAATGCAACTTCACTCTCAGCCCGGAGAAACTGCAGGGGTCTATGTAGTATTGTCGAGCGCTGTCCATACGAACCCATGTCATTTGTCAAATTTTGGTTGAGATCTAGTTACGGGGTACCAAAGAGATCGTAAGTGCGGCCGAGTCCGTCTTTGTGGCGTGCATGATCAGGGTCCGTTGTGGTTCGATTTTCATTTGGGCTATCGGGTTTAAGATTGAACTCAGAAGTACCTCCTCTGCTCATTATTGTTCCATTCTTCTTCCTGGAACACCTGCCAACCTGTTTGACCAATCCTCTACCAAACCACCAGGATTGAAGCATCATGTCAATGACCCTTGGGATGGATTTCTTGTAAGTCGCTTTTCCTGCCATTGCTTCGGGTTCCTGCATGAACGCGCCACTCCGCGTCCTTCAAACAAAGAAAGATCTCGCGCCTCACTACAATTCCTGTGCCGCCATGAAGCAAGAAACATCGTAGCTGACGAAGTGTCCTCTTTCAGTAACAATGCTACCTACACGAGCATCGCGGACGCCATGCTGCCGCACACGAACAACACCTACTGGCACGAATTCGACGAGATCACCAAGTACAACGTGTCGCTGAATTATTTCGAGAGATTATGGGCAGCATGGTATGCGTATATCGGCAACGACGTGCTGGCGACGGGAATCATGAGCTTCGTTATGCATGAGGCATTCTACTTTGGGAGGAGCTTGCCGTGGATGATCATCGACCAAATACCGGCACTCAACAAGTACAAGATTCAAAATGTAGGTACCTCTGATGGTGAGGATTTGTGGATCGTCATATGCTAATCGGTGGTACAGCAAAAAATTCCCTCTGCGAAAGAACAATGGGACTGTGCGATGCTCGTGCTACTCAGTCACTTCACCGTCGAACTCCCTCAAATCTGGCTCTTCCACCCTATGGCACAATATTTCGGTCTCGCAACCAGCGTACCGTTTCCTTCTGTCTTCACAATGGCATACCAGATCGCGATCTTCTTCGTGTTGGAGGATACCTGGCACTATTGGATGCACCGCGCAATGCATTGGGGCCCACTCTACAAGAACATTCACAAGATCCACCACCAGTACTCTGCACCCTTTGGGCTCGCCGCTGAATATGCTTCTCCAATTGAAGTCATGGTTTTAGGGCTAGGCACTATCGGGTCTCCAATTCTGTGGTGTGCCATTACGAAGGACCTGCACATTCTGACCATGTACATATGGATTGTCTGTCGTTTGTTCCAGGCCATTGACGCGCATTCCGGCTACGAGTTCCCATGGAGCCTGCACCACTTTTTGCCTTTCTGGGCTGGCGCAGAGCATCACGACGTTCACCACGAGAAGTTCATTGGCAACTACTCGAGCTCTTTCAGGTGGTGGGATTATGTCTTGGACACCGAGAGCGGGCCTGAGGCTTCAAAGCGGAGGAGAGAGGCCAAGATGGCTAAGTTGAAGAAGGCTATGTGATTCATGCATGGGACCTGGGTAATGAGTGAATTGCGTTCCTTGCGATTGCATTGACATGGAGTATTCGGCGTTACTATAGCGATCGCCAGCCGCGAGGCGCACACGGGTGGGCGGGAGGTCTGCATGCATGTATAGCATATTCCCACAACAGCGGAGAATCCTGAGATGGTCTTTCAACATCATTAAGCGGAGCCCTGGCAGTTTTCTTGAAATCGAATTACCTGATGAAGGTGCAGCAATTCCCGGCGCTCGAGTTGATGAAGGTGTGCTCATACTGCCCTTGCGAGCAAGGCCAACTAAACTTGTTCGCTCGATGTGCTGTTCTAGATAACAATTCCAAGCTCGATAGTAGTTCCCACTTGAACAAGCGGTGAAGAGTGATGCTCGTGGAAAGGAGATTCAAAAGCTCAAAGTTGAAATTCACATCACCCTACATCGCCGTTCTCGACGTCACCCTCAAAGCCCGTTCACCCAAGTTCTTATTAGGTCGTTGGTTTCCTATCCTACCAAAACCTTACTCTGTTTTGAAATCGCAACGGACAAGACATGAAACATCTACTGCGAGTGTCCTAGGCGGTACAGACAGTCAGGATGAGCTTTGTGGTCGATTTGACACGGCGAATTGATGGCCAATTGGACAGACTCCAGCTCACGAGTCTACCATCCTCCAGCTCGCCGACACTTGAGCGCGCTGCGGCCGACTTTCCACATGACAAGGAAATAAAACCACCAGCAAGACTACTTGCACTACAGGCTGCTATTCGAGGACTGTCACCCGGCAGTTCTGACAGCAGGTCCCTACTCAAACCGTCGCACATTCAGAGCTTACTCTCAACCCTATCAGACCGACCGGAGGCTCCAGCCAGTGTGCAAGTCGACGGAGCATGGGAGAAAGACCAGTATGAGTCGGAGTTGGAATGGCTGCTTGTCTCGAAAGCTACTACACAGGTCTATGGACACGTTCTCCACAACATCCTGGACGAGGCTGTCGCTATCTCCGACGATTTGTGGTACTGGGATGAAGTGTTGGGCACCCAACGGCACACGGCGTTGTATAGTTTACAGACATCTCCAGTACGAGTGTGGAACTGGTCGAGCGTTGTATGGGCGGATGTCAAAGCACGAGGTGGAAAGTTCAGCATCAAAGGCGCCAGCCAGGACGCATCAGACACTATCACAGAAAGGTGGAAGCAGTTCTACGGTCTCGTGAGACAGGTAGTGCGAGAGAAGAGTGTGAAGGAGGTGCACAAGCAGATGCTCAGTCCTATGACTAGGATTCGCAGTGAAGTCAGGCAGAAGCAAGCTGCACTGAAGAAGGTACGGTTACGGAACGCCAATGCGCTGGGTATTCTCCTAGGTGAAGGTCTTGCGAATGAAAGCGCCCACGGCGATGGTTTGGCAACTCCGAGCACGCAGAGCGTCCAGCAGAAGTGGAAAGCAGACGTAGCGAGGAACGTTGCGCTTATGGAGGCAGTACTGGCCAAGATCAACGATATGGAGACCTCTGTGGACAAGTTTGACAGCGCGATTGCCGAACTTACGGACGACGACCCACTATACACAGTTGGCTCACAGGAATTGCCGATTTCGCCACAGGACGTTGCTGAGCGCCTCTCCCGAGTGCTGGTACTGGGTCTTGGCCAATATGCGGTCTCTACGAAAGAATTAAAGCAGGAACACGGCAAACCATCGCGATTCGTGCGCTACTGGCTACCTCTAACTGTGGGCCTACTGTCGTCTAGCACTGTTCTACGAATACTGGTACACCGCCAGACTGAGATCTTGCAGTGGGTTCAAGACCTGGGCTCCACTGTTGTAGATTTCTGGCACAACTGGGTTGTTGAACCCACCCGAAATATCATCCGTACAATCCGTCACGACGAAGGCAGCGAGATCAGTATAATGTCGAAACGTTCGCTTGAAGGCGACAGAGAAAGTTTGGAGCGAATGGTAGTTGATTTCGCAGTTGACAACCCGGCCAATGCGACTGGATCCAGCTCAAGTCTCACCGAAGCTCAAATCGCAGACATTCGCGACAAGGTCCGAGAAGGCGATCTCACACCGGTTCTCAAAGCATACGAAAAGGACCTTACCTCTCCGCTCATGGGCGCGGTCCGAGGTAACCTGATTCGCGCTCTGCTGATCCAAATACAAAAGACCAAGGTGGACGTCGAAGTCGCTATGGGCGGTATCGACTCCCTGTTGAAGTCACAAGAGCTGTTAATAGGATTTATCAGTCTCACTCCAGGGCTTCTAGTGGCGTACGGTGCCACTCACTACATCCGCTCCTCGCTCTTACAGAAGAGAGGGTCCAAAGCCGCGCGAAAGCAGGGCAAGATGCTGCGCCAGCTGCGTAATATTGACCGCATCCTGACTGGTAGCACACCGACAGAATATGGGGAGCTACACTACAAGGATCAAGGTCTGCTGCTGTGCGAGGTGCATGTGCTGCGGCAAGCAGCGCAGAAGAGTATGCCTACCCAGATCTACAAGGAGTTCAGCGAAGAAGCGGAGGAACTGACTGATGTGAGGATGGGAGCTGAAAGGCAAACGAAGGTGGCACACCGCATTCGTTGGGCCTACGGGAGATGGCTGACGTGAACCTGCTTCTCTCCTTCTTGATGCGATATGTGGATCAAACAGGGTCTACCCTGTTGGCAGAACGGAGAGGCAGCACGTTCGGGCATACTATGATGATGAGTTATGTTTGCATAGCGTAACGGCGGAGTAAATCGAAAAGCACGTCTCAAAATGACCGCCACATAATCTTCTCAATACCTAGTAATTGCAGTGACATTCGCCTTCCAAGGTTGTGTTTCTTCCTTCTTCATGTGATGGGCAGCAGTACCAGTACCCTAAATTGTGGACCAAGACACCTCACCCTTGGCGATGTGGATGTCTACTAGGTAGTCCCTGAGCGCCTCCTCCACGTGCACCCCGTCCCGTCTTGTCTTCTGACCCCCGTCACTCGAACCAAATACCGCTTCTAGCCTCGCCACGTACAATACCTACCTACCAATTCGCCGACACTCTGCGCAATTACGAGCGCAAGCAGCATTGTCTCAGCCCGCCTTTGTACAGCGCCGCCTCTTCCGAAGCACCGCGGCTCACCGAACAGGGTCAAGCCCACGTACTTTAAACAAAGCACCTTCTGGACCCAGCCCAGTAGTCGGATTAACTGCACACCTGGAGCAATACCAACAACCTTTCCAAGATGGCCGGCACTCGCAACTATGACTTTCTGGTACGTGTTGCCTACGCCGCTGCTTGGCACTTCCTCCTGCGGACCAGGCTCCAGGCAGCAGATGAACCCCAAGCTGCCCACGTCGCGGCTCGACAAAGACGCCCCTCGTCATGTCGTTCCGCGGCTGGGTACGCGCGATGTTGTAGTGATGCGTAGAGGGATAGATGAGCTAACCAGCAGCGTACAGATCAAACTGCTCCTTATCGGCGACTCCGGTGTAGGAAAGTCATGCTGCCTCCTGCGCTTCAGCGAGGACTCATTCACACCCTCATTCATCACCACGATCGGCATCGACTTCAAGATCAGGACGATTGAGCTCGACGGCAAACGGGTCAAGCTGCAGATTTGGGATACCGCTGGCCAGGAGCGTTTCCGGACAATTACAACTGCATACTACAGAGGCGCCATGGGCATTCTACTGGTCTACGATGTCACAGATGAGCGTAGCTTTAACAGTATGTCTTCTTGTCTCCACATATCACGAGCAATAGCCGCGGAAACAGGGCAGGCACAGTCAACTGATATGTTGAAACTACAGACATCCGAACATGGTTCTCCAACGTTGAACAGCACGCAACCGAAGGCGTAAACAAGATCCTCATAGGTAACAAGTGCGACTGGGAAGAGAAGCGTGCCGTATCTACCGAACAAGGTCAAGCGCTCGCCGACGAACTCGGAATACCATTCATGGAGGTCTCGGCCAAGAGCAACATTAATGTTGAGAAGGCCTTCTTCAGCCTGGCAGGCGACATCAAGAAGCGCATTGTTGACACGCAGGCACCACAAGCACAAAACGCTGGATCTGGCGTGCAAGTTGGAAGCGGAGCAGCTGCTGGCGGACTGGGAAAGAATTGCTGCTAAGAGAACAGTGGGATTGAGCGCGGAACGAGTAGTAGCATTTCACGAAGGCCGACGCAGAGACGCAGCATGTTTTCCGTTCTTGGGCAAGGGGAGGGATCATGAAATGGATATACCCGCCGAGATGTCGGTAGAAGGGCTTTTTGGAAGGATGGCGTTCAAGGCGAACCGTGAGCGTGAGATCATCCACTACACCTGGTATTGTACAGCACCTTTTCTATTTACCTCTGGCTTTCTGTAGGTAGATCAGTGGGCTTCCTTCTTCTGCGATGGGTAGAGGACAAGCGACCTATCTCGCGAATTTGAACAAATTATAGAGCGTACAACTGATTCGATAGACTTTCCCGCAGCGAGCGGTACATGGCTTTGTGAGTGAGTACACCGCTACCTCGCCACGTTCCTCGACATGTTGCTGACGCCGTCATAGCAGAACGACAGCTGGTAATCACACGCTCGGTGTCAAGTTACTATTTTCCCCGAAGCCGGTCCCATATCCCCAGCTCCCCAGCGCGGCTCCATACCATACCCGCTCCCTCACTCACCAGACCGACTTTCAACCGTGTAAGAAGAGACAGGTTTAGTACATCCTTGTATGTGCATTGGATCTTGACTCGGCGGAAAACTTTGCTCGTACCCCGCTGCCGAAGGTGCTTATACATATGGTGAGTCCGCAAAGGTTTGTCCTCTCAAGCATCGCCATTCAACAATGCTGTTAGCCATTACTGCTCTCACAGGTCTTGCGGCCGCCCAAAACATCACGCAGTCCACTGCGCCCTCAGCTACCATCAATGGCTCCGCCATCGCGAATCCAACACTCTTCGCCACGACTTTGAATGTCAACGTCGAGGACCTTTGGAACCTGTTGATCGGACCTGTGTCATCGGCAGCCACTACAACGACAGTATCAGCGACGGATGTTCCCTCCAGCTCTCTGATCCCTCCGCCTCCTCTATATTACTCGCCATATCCCACTGGGCAGCAAGTTTTTGCCGAGCAGAAGAACGATTCTTGGTCTTTCCCCAAGGACTTCTGGTGGGGAGTCGCTGGAGCGTCTTACCAAATCGAAGGAGCTGTGAAAGCAGAAGGGCGGGGACCTTCAATATGGGATGCTTTGTCTCACCGAGCACAGAACTATGTTGTAAACAACTACACGGCGGACGTGACGGACAACAATTACTACTTATACAAACAGGACATCGCTCGCATTGCAGCGCTGGGCGTGAAGACTTACTCTTTTACTCTTTCCTGGTCGAGAATACTACCTTTTGGGCGAGGTCCTGTGAACCAAGATGCTGTTGCTCACTACAGCGACGTTATCGACACTTGCCTGGAGTATGGCATTATTCCACAAGTGACATTGTACCATTGGGATCTGCCACTGTTTCTTCAGGATACCTACGGTGGGTGGCTAAGCGGAGATATCGTGCCTGACTTTGTGGAGTACTCGCGCATCGCTTATGCCGCTTTTGGAGACCGCGTCAAGCACTGGTTTACAGTGAACGAGCCCACCAGTTTTTGCAACCGGTACCCATTACCAAGCGACTACTTCAAGAACGTCACCATCCCTGATATACAGCAGAAATTCTTCTGTGCGCACAATGTGCTCCTGGCGCACTCGCAGGCGTATCGGCTGGGAAAGTCGATGATGCCAGACTCACTCATCACTCTGAAGCTCAATGGTGGCTACAAGATCCCGCTTAAGAATTCGACTGCGGATGCTGAAGCTGTTCAGCGTGCCTGGGATTTCAACGAGGGTTTGTTCTCGAATCCAACCTTTTTGACGGGTGATTATCCGGCTACCGTCAAGGAGTACGTTTCAAACTTCCTACCGGATTTCACGGATGGACAGAAATATGTTCTCAACGGATCCGCCGACTTCTACGCTCACGACGCGTACACTGCTCAGTTCTACTTTGCTCCTGACTCTGGCATCGAGGCCTGTCTAAGCGATGTCTCCAACCCACTCTACCCGACTTGGTACGATTTCGCATTTCTCGCTGTTCCAACTACCGTTACTGATGTTAGCAGTGCAAACACCAGCTATACCTACTCCGCTGAGGATGGAGGCTGGGTCATCGGACCTGCCGCTGATGAGCTCGCACCCTGGTTACACAAAGCGACGGATTGGCTTCCAGCATTCCTACATTACATTCAAGACACGTGGAAACCATCTGGAGGCATAGCAATCACCGAGTTCGGCTTTGCAGAACCTGGCGAATCGAAAAAGACATTGCTCCAGGATATTCTATACGATCCTGTCCGTATCAGCTATTACCACGACTACACTCGAGCAATGCTTGCAGCTATGAGCGATGGTGTCAATGTCATTGGCTGCCTGGCTTGGTCGCTCTACGACAACTATGAGTGGTCGTCAGGGTTCGCGGTAACCTTTGGAATGCAATACGTAAACTTCTCAGACTCTGCCCTCCCCAGGGTAAGTTCTCTTGAACGGCTCGACTACATCTGAAAACGTACTGATCATTTGCAATAGTATTACAAGGCCAGCTTCTTCGAGTACGTGAGTGTGTTCGATATCTATCAAGAGAAGTAGATCAACGTGGGCAGTATCTGCTTGAGGAGGTCACTACTAGTAATCTGCAGCGGTCTCGTCCGAGACAGATGATTAGGCTGATGTTACTTGTCCTTACTTGTCTGTGCTCCCTGATCTCATTCCAGTGTTTAAGAACGCTGCATAAAGCAACCTCCTAAGCCCGAAACTTTCCGATCATGGACACTGCGACTCGCTTCTCATGCCAAGTCTTTAGTGCATGCAGTCTAGCTATACGTGCCCTTGGTACCTCTTGGCCTACACCAATTCAAATCTTAGTCGCACCTCAGCGTCATCGGCAGATCTATCAGCGAACTGCACATATTAACGGTGGGAACGGTCAATTGCTCCCCCATTCCTTCCACACGTCCCTGAGTGTTGCAGTATACCAACATATATCAACATGAGGAACGCATTCACATGGATGGCAACGCTGCTGGCTAGCGCGCCACTAGGCTTAGCTCATGGAGAACCAGATTTGAAGCATGAACACGCCGGAGACGTTTTCAAACACGTTCATGGTGGCAGCAGCTGTCTCAGTGGCGTGTTGCATGGTAACAAGTCAACTGGAGTGACGAAAACTATCGGTGGAGGTGAGATTCATTCACCTCATCTAACCATGCGGAGGCAGACTGACGTTGAATTACAGAAAGCCTATATTTGGCATATCCTCCTCACCACGAGAAGACAAACAAGACCGAGACTGCGATTCTATATCTTACAGATATCTTCGGTGTGCAGCTGGTCAATAATAGACTGTACGACAGGTAGAATGATGTATGGGAGCACGAGCTAACATGCATTGAAAGTCTTGCAGACAGCCTAGCGAAGGCAGGCTACCTAGTCGTCGTTCCAGACTTGTTCAAAGGCGACCCCGTTCCAGCCGATGCTTTGACCGACCCCAATTCGACCTTCAACATGACCGTGTGGCGAGAAAGACACCCTCAAGACGCCATTGAGGCAATAATTGAGTCTGCGATCAGTTCGACTCGCACAGAGTTCCACGCTTCCCGAGTGGGATCGGTTGGCTACTGCTTTGGTAAGTAATTGTGGTGTACATCCGGAACGCAAGAACATGCCACTAATCTGATGATAGGCGGTAGGTACACTGCTCGCTTCCTGGCCGAAGGCAAAGGTCTTGACGCTGGCTTCACTGCCCATCCTTCGGGCACGCTTGTTGAAGAATGGGAAGCCGTGGCTCGTCCCATCAGCATCGCGTTTGGAGAGCTGGACACCTCAAATACTGCCGACAACCGCACGACCATCGAGTCGATCTTCATGTCTGGAAATAAGACTTTTCAGACGTCCCTCTATGCCGATGCTGAACACGGTTTTGCTATACGCACGAATTTGACGGATAAGAAGAAGGCTTTCGCTCAGGAGTCTGCTTACTTCCAGGCTGTGAGGTGGCTGGATGCCTGGGCAAAGGAAGATTAGCTTGGAAGCTTCAATCCAGAAGGCTCACGTTCCGACAAGCGTAGCAATACTACCGTGATTGGTTGGCTGCGTCGAGATTGTAAAAGATCAAGAACACGACATACATGGGTACTTCCAAAGTGCTGGAACGCCTTGAAGCGCTTGGCCAGAGCCTCTGTCAGAGTCTGTGTTGCAAATTGATGCCAACTTTCGTCCAAAGTTTACGCAAAGCTTAGGTGGGTCCCCGCTCGGCACTGCCCGCTTGAGTGAGTGACTGCCTAACATCGGCAATCGCCTCGCTCCTTCCTTCAACTCTACTCTTCTAACGCAACGCAACACAACATCACGGAAATCAGACCAAACTTCGCACTTTGGACAAGAGAACGGACAGTGGGATGGCACCTTCAGACGACTCGTATCTCGATGTGTCTCGTCCGACGTCGCCTTCTGCTCGAAATCCCAGGTCGTTCACCCATTTGATCACCGCAAATAAAATTGAATGTCACCTTACTCTTCTGGAGATTTGCCACATCAAATGGGGCTTCGTGATGTATTGATGTACTTACGAAAACGACGAAGACCGGAGCAGTGGGCTTTCTCGGCATCGAAACTGCATGAGTGAAGAAGTAGGCTGAGAATGCTTGAAGACATGATATGATGCTCTCTCCGCGCCACCAAGCGCTTTTGTACAGCTATACCCCTGCTCACTGGCAGAGTTGCTCGTCAGGCTACGGCGAGACGGAAACTAAGACAATCAATCAGTCGTTCTCATGTGAGCGCTATTGCTCTTCACGCAGCGACATTTTCTCGTTGCGTGAGGCGAAGCCCCTCGATCGCAAGGCCTGCGCAACGACAAATTCTCTCCGAATTCACATCCTACAAGAGCGTGCTCTCGGCGCGGCTACCGACTTTGTTATCGTCAAGAACCTCCCCATTGGCACAGTCGCTAATGAAATCACTGAGAGCAAAATCCTTCACGCAACAGCAACCTTTCGTCGCTTACACAATCATCATTATTCATTAAAGCAAAAAAGCAAAAAAGCATCGCACGCAAGGGGTATTAAACGCCCAAAATCAGCATCGTCGTCCTCCACTCTTTCCCTTCCAATCATCCGCTCGCTTTCATTCACTCCCAAACTCATTCACTCATCATCCCACATACTTCCCAACTCGTCCAAAACATTCACTGCACTCTCCACAACTCTCCTTGCCGTAACCCTCTCGGCGCAAGCACTGGTAGTACTTGCGCAAGCACTGGTAGTACTTTCCAAAGAACCCGCCAAACTCTCGCCGCCTCCCAGAATGATAATATTTTCAACCACATCTCCAATCAACTGTGCCGTTTTAACAGGCTCGCTGGCGACACGGTATACCAGTGAAGTCGTCACAAATGGGAATCGCGCTCCGTAGAGCCAGGGCCGGAAGATCTCAGCCACGAGCATTTCCGCTGCGATCCAAAAAAATAAGAATGCGAGGAGCGTTCCGAGCCAAGTCATTTTCAAAGCTGGACCTTCGCCAGGTGTTGATTCTTCCCAGGTGTAGAACCACTCTCTGAATTCGACCCATAATGCGCGCCAGACAGACGTATAGCATCCGCCGCAATGCCGACACTTAGTACGGCCGTTGTGGTCGGTGTAGGGCTGCAGACCCGTCGGAAGATCAGGTGGAAAGGATGCTTCCTCCTCAACTTTGTGTGACGTTCTTCGTTCCTCTCCGCGCTTCACCACTTTCTGCTCCTCCCTTTCAAGCTTCACCAATTCGCGCTCCACAATATCAGCACGCGCTTCCACCTCTGTAGATTCAAGTCGATTCTCCAATCTCTTGAGTCCCCGATCCGCATCCTTGATGCTCGTCCTAGCAATTTTGAGTCTTTGGTTCGCATGTTCGAACTCTCGTTCCTCTCTCCGGCGGCTCTCCTCCGAAGTTGTGGGAGCGGCGCCCGCGTCTTCTACCTCCACGTTCGCCTTCACTTCGCCACCCATGTCGGTAGCAATGGAAGAGTTATCAATATTGGGATCCACAATATCTTCCAACGAGGCAATAGTACTGTCCCCGATGTCCTCATGCCGCGTAGTCTTTGCAAGTCTAAGAAGGGCCTCCAGTGCAGATTTCGCCGATGGAGGGTAGTAGTTGATATGATCCTTATCCTCTGCTTCTCTGACAACAGCTTCTGGGGCGGATGTCGATTGTAGGGGTTCGCTGTTGGTGTTCCCAGCCTGCGTAGCCCTAGCTTCACCGACCTCCAGCGCAGATTTTGCGTTTGTAGCAATAGCCTCCAGCGCAGGTTTCGGCATTAAAGAATCGTTACTGATATTTTTGTTCTGCCTAGCCTTTGCGTCTGTAGCAACAGCGTCCAGCGCAAGGTTCGGCCTTGAAGGTTCGTTACTCATATTTTCGTTTTGCGTAGCCTTTGCGTCTGTAGCAATAGCCTCTAGCGCAGACTTTGGCCGTAGACTTTCGCTATTGATATATTGCGAAGCCTTCTCGTCTTTGGCATCAGGTTCCACGGCGGATTTTGGCCATGGTATTTCGCTGTCGAGATACCAAGGTGGCGTAGCTTCTATCTCTCTCCTCATAAGAGCGTCCAAAGAAGCTTTCGCCCGAATGGGATCGCTGTAAACACGTCGAGGGTTTTGGTAGTCCAGTCTTGAAATGTTATAGCGCAACTTTGACCGCCTCTTCCTTGTTTCCTCTTCCTCCGGTGTGTAAATCCTTTTTATGTCCTCGGCTTCCTTCGCGGCCGGCGTGTACATTCTTTTGATGTCTTCGGCTTCTTTCGCGGCCGGGGTGTCAATCTTCTTGATGTCTTCGACATCCTTCGCGGCCGGGGTATATATCTTCTTGATGTCCCCGACATCGTTCGTGGCCTCTCTTGGTATCCTTGCATATTCCTCCTTCATGATTTGATCGATTTTGCGATTGCGGGTATTCACCATCACTGGGTTCACCATCACTGGCACCACCGCTGGTGTAGAGACGATGACCGAGCCATCGTCAAAGTCGGAGTCGTCCACATCTGGCGCCGCTGTTTCGAAGGTGGTGTTCATGTGTCGCAAAGAGGAAGGTGATGAGAATTGCCGCCTGCGCTTAGCAGACAGCGGCGTTTTCTCTCCAGACGACAAGATATCGTCGCCGGTGTAGGCGGTCTGGTGATACAGGACAGTGTCTTCGTCCACCTTCTTCACACTCGCCAGGAAGTCCTGTGCTTCACTCTCTGCAGTCGATCTATGCAACCAGGGCGCGCGGACTCTGCTCCGGCTGCCCCATCCTCCGGGGATGTTCAAGGCTGGGGCTGGCCGTGCAAATCCATCGCTCACAGCGCGCACGTGTTGTGTCGGTCGCGCAGCATTGCTTATCTCTGTGGCAGTAGCAGCCGCCGCGTTTCTGTCCTTGACTCGATCCTTTGCTCGGAAGAAGGGTTCCCTTGGCCTAGTGACCGGGGCGTACTGTGGCTTGGGGCGTAAAGTGCGCAGCTCCTCCATACGTTTGGCTATGCGCACATCCAAGTCATCGATCTCTCCTTCCGAAGACTCGTAGTAGTCGCCAAGTTGGAAGACGATATCCTGGTCCATGACTGCCGTTTGAACTGGGTTGTCGGGTCGTTCTTGCTGTGTGAACTGGGTTGTCGGGTCGTTCTTGCTGTGTGAACTGGGTTGTCGGGTCGTTCTTGCTGTGTGAACTGGGTTGTCGGGTCGTTCTTGCTGTGTGAACTGGGTTGTTGGCTCGTTCTTGCTGTCAAACCGGGTTGATGTGTCGATGATGTTTGATGAAACTCGACAAGTTCTGCAAGCTGATATGAGTTGACGCGACGACGCGTCAAAACACGTGAGTCCAGACGTCACCTGCACAATTACGCCAAGTATGCATAATTCTTGCATACGACGCTGCAGAGCTTGGTGCATGTTTACGTAGTTCAGCCTCTCGATGCATTGAGTTGGAGTTCAACGTCTGAGGACCAATAGCCTAGCAGAGTAGGCAACTATGTAGCGGAGAGTGACAGGCGAAGGCTGTATGTCTGCTCTTAGGAGTATTTTCTCCAGATGCATTGAAATGCTGTACGAGTCTGCAAGCACAGTAACGATGCACAACCTTCTGAAATACCCGAGTGTGCCAGGCTCCCGCAGCTCGCCAATCCTGTATCATCAAGAACGTAGTATGTACAATCGGACTCGTGCATACGGGAATATTCCAGCTTCCCCGAGATATTAATGGTACGTTTTTGTGGTTGTTTCAAGGATTAAGAGTGCTGCCTAAACCATATCCTCACTAGATACAAGGATAACAGACCACTCAAAGGTCTACGATCCAGAGTTTTGCGTCAATTCCGTATCCTCGAGGGGCGGACAGCCTGCCGAGTGGATATTCCTGTATGCACGTCGGGCACTGTA
>KZ110343.1:9339-74343 GCA_002116395.1 Ramularia endophylla | reverse complement strand
AGAGGAGGGAGGGGGAAGGGGAGAGGGGGATGGATATGAGTGGGAGTTTCACGGGGAGTTCTACTGAGGGTGGGGAGAGGACGAGGAAGAGGGATTTGGTTGCTAATGCTGTTAGTGGGGGGTTGGCGAGTGGGTTGGGATGGGTTCTGGGGGCTACGCCTGTGGGGCAGCAACAGGAGAGGCCCGGGTCACCCTGAAAGAGCTGTTTTGTTGAGCGTGTTTGTCTAGATACGATGAAGCGGAAGTCCATATGAGACAGGAAATATGATTAGTCGATATCCTGCTGTCACGGGCTTTACTTTATTCACAGTTGGGTTTGCACTCGAGGAGGAGGTAAAGGAGGTGCGTGGTTTCAATCACTGTCGTTCGTTTTCTCAGCTGTAGAATACGTTTCCATTGTGGGTTTGTGTTACTTTTAAGTCATGAATGCTTTCTCGTGATTTCTCCTCCACTTTTACATTTCATAGACGTATTCTGTAGGATCATTATATGCATGCCACTGGACGAAGAGAAGTCGCTATGCCTTCGCAGGTAGGCTGAGCACTACTAGGCGTTGAAAGGAGGTGTTTTTAGCCGTACTTCTCTACCCCAACACTAACCCTATGTAAGCTGCTCTGCTGCTGCAAACTCTAGACTCAGGGGAGCGATATCACCCCATCACCTAAGCAAGCTTCTCTTTGCGCTGACAGGACGATACTGGGACCGCTTCGGCCTATGTCTTTGTAATAGTCATTAACGTTGGATAGAGCGGATTCTTCTAGTTCTGTATATTAGTGAGTCTCTGTGAGTGAATTGAATCTTTTATCAGATAGCTACAAGGAGTGGAGTGGTTGAACATTGATCGATACCTCGCATCGACTTTGCTTTGAAGAGTGAACGCGTGAACACACCGCTCGTCTTTCTAGTTTCAGATAGTTTGGATTTTTATCTTGTAAATCATGATGATAACAATGGAGGAGATTCATGCTGTCCTTACCCCAAGCCCAACCCTGAATAGGTTCACGAATGTGTCCATCTGCGCTAGCATAATATGTACTCTCTTTCGTGCATTCGCTGCATCGCTGCTACGGTATAGGACAGTACACGATTGCTCTCTGATGCACAACGTAGTTCGTCTCCGGGTCGTAGACACACTCTGCTTGAAACGAGACTGTTCTGCAGCGTGCTGGTCAAGTCCAGTCCGCCTTTATCGAACTAGGCTGGAGCGGCCTCATGTCACTAAGTCCCTTACCCTAGTGCTTGTCCATCCCTGGTTTTCTTGCGGAATGTGTCCATGTGCACCACAATCGAATTTAGCCTATCTCTCGTGCATTCGCCGTAGCTCGTGCCTCCGCCAGCTTCTCTGCTTCGGCATAGACAAGTACGATGTGATATTGCTTTCGGGAGCGCAACGCGCTGGGTGCTGAGGTGAGAAGTAGCCTGCTCCGTTAATGACAGCGCAATTTTGTACCGCTATCGCCAAATCTGTTCTGCGTGGTGCGTTATGGCGATCCTGTGTTGAAAGAGGCTACACTCTCCCCAAAGCATCGAAGACAGGAATGGTCTTGGTCTTGGTTTTGGTCTGACAGCAGTTGTGCGTCCTTCGCTCTAGAGTCCATTTACAGCCTTGCATTTATATCGTTCCTGTGGCTCTTGTACCTGTCTGATGTTCCAAATATTCGCCAACGATCTGCTTCAGTCGGAAGAGATGTAAAGTGGAGGATGTTCGCCAAAGATCTGCTTCAAAACCGTTGCTAAGATTCGCCACGGCAGCACCATTATATCCTCCTCCTCCTCCTCCTCAACAAATATCGCTCGTGGGTATCCGAACCTCGTGATCAACTTCCACAATTCCATACTATCAGGTTTCGTCTTGGACACAGTAGCGTGTTGGAAGCGCTCAAGATTGCGTCGAATACGAGTCTTCTCCTCTTCTTCGATCTCCTCTTCTACATAATGTCTTTGGAGTAGATCTAATAAGCGAATCGTGTCTGCCGAGGTTACGTAGCATTCTTGCGTCTCGTCCCACCAGATGCAGCTAACAACGCAGCTGTAGTCCCATTCATAATTGGGGGGTTGGAACGTGGCCGAAATAACACTTCCGGATCGGTCAAGGCAGAATTTTACGATACGGCGTCTTGTCTGACACTCGGAAGGTGTCCAGTTCTCCATCATAGTGTTAGTTCGGACTTCGTCAAGTTCGAGCTGGAGTTTGTGATACGCGGGATCGTGGTCAAAACTCTGCTCTTGTATTGTTTCTGCGCCAGATATGTGCGCATTCTCGAACTCCTTGATGAGAAGGTCGTCCTGAAGAGACTGGTATGAATTGCGCTCCCGCTGGGTCTGCCGGCGCAAAAAGGGAGTCATACTCTCGAAAAGCTGCCGTGCTTCTGTCAATTGGCCATTTGCTGTATAGCTTTGCACCAGCAAAGCCTCTGATCCCCAGCGATCTTGATTACCCGGTGGTAGGAGCTGTCTTTTGGAGGTAACAACTTCTTCCGCGAGTCGAATCGCTTTGAGGTGCATTCCAATCGTGCGGTATGCCGAGGCAAGTGATTGCCGTGCGCTCAGAACTTGTATTATATGCTGTTCTGGAAGCTGCCTTCCAATCTCTACAGCCTCTTCCAGTATATTCACCGCTGCGTTAGGATCGCCAAGTGCCAAATATGAAGCTCCAAGACGTTCGAGAGTCATCAATTGACAGATATCATGGTGGTCCAGGACGTCTGTCGCTAGGGAGTCTTCGAGCGTCTGCGCAGCTTCATCGTATCGTTCCAGGTCGTAGAGGGTACTTGCTACCGAGAACTTGTACCATCGGGTCTCATCGTCGCCCTCCTCTTGGTTGCTTTCATGGGTACGAAGTAATCTCTGCTGGATCGCTAGTGCTTCAACATGACTCTCCGAGTCTTTCAACATCCGAGCTCGCAATTTCAGGACGCGAACAGAGTTTTGATTGAGGATCTCTGAGCCTCCGCTGGAACTTGGCACCAAGCTTTGCAGCTCCGTCATGACAGAGACGATGCGTCCACTTCCGGCGCGATGCAGCTGGTGCCAGAAGAGATAAAGTGTACGACAGGCGAGCTCCCGTGAATCCTGCTGCGTTGGTGGGCGTGCATCACAACAAACTTCGAGATGTGGTTGCAACTGATGAGTGAATTCTCGCAAGTCGAAGTCATGTTCGGCAGATAGAGCCAGTGTAGCAGCGGCAGTGTTCCAAGCCGTTTGTGTCTCGACCTCCGAAAGTCTGTTTCTTGCCCATGAATGGAGCACGGGGTGCATAGAGATCGAAGTGGATTGTACATTGGGCAGTGTCGACAATGAAATCAGTGAAAGTTCGTCAAGACGTGCTCGTGCTCGTTTGAATAGACTCAGGTCAGACGGGTCCGCCCAATCGAAAGACAGAGCGAGTTCGAAATGCCGCGTCGAAAGCTTGCGAATATCGAAACCTATTTCGCTGGACTCGACATCGTTTTGGTGGGCGCGGTTGTATTCGCCCCATCGCCATGCCCTGATAAATATCTCCTCCGGCACATCTGTTCGTTCAAAGAAAGCCAACATGCTTAGCAGCTCTATAGCACAGATGTCTATCTTTTGTCCGGAGTCTAGCAATCGTTGCGTAGAGATTTCGAAGGTCGCTTCGACTGTTCCATAAGTTGACCGAGCCTGGCGTGGTCTAAAGTTTAGAAGATCTGCATAACACTTTTCAAGCAAGATCGAATACTCGTTTAGTGACTATGTTCGTTTAATTAGCGACGCGGCAACAGTAATAGGCAGTGTGTGCATCCCAAGCTGCTTAACAATGCTCTTAGCTGCACTGCGCTCTGTATTAGACCCGGGTATAGGCTTCCCTGCGGCTTTGAGGAGCAGCTCGACGGCATAAGATTCGCTCAAACCCTGGACAATTTGGCTACCAGAACGGCCATAATGGGTTCTTACATCCTCCAGTCTTGTTGTGATAAGTAGTGCGCCCTTTTGAGAATCGGGTATGAATTGTGAGTAATCAACTTCGGGGTCGTCACAATTATCCAGCACCAGAAGCCATGGAAGGTTTGAGTTACTGAGCTCAAGAACCACCGCATTTGAGTCACCTTCCCAGGAGCACCGCCTTGAGATGAGCCCGAAGCTTCGTTGTGCGGACTCCAGAGTGCTGCAGTCGATCCAGAAGATTCCCCAGTATTCTTGGCGGTGGAGCCGAGCGAATTGCAACGCAATCTCGCTCTTACCCACCCCACCGATGCCACGAAGTACGTATTGCTTGGACATGTGATCCTCGGCCTCAGATAGCTCATCTCGCAACAAGCAGTCCTCTATGTCAGCTAAGATATCCTGCTGACCGGTGAATAGGCTGTTCGGGGCTCGAGGCATCAACCAGTGATGATTTCCTATATCTTGATCAGCATGAGGGTGAGCCGCACAGACATGGTATGAGACATACCGTGTGTCTGCTCAGAAGATGCAGGAAACCCCTGTTGACCGTCTGCATAATTTCAGTTAGCGCACCTTGCCGACAATTGCGAAGATGTGGTGTACAATTGTATATGACATTCCCATGAACGGGACCATTGTGTTGATGTGCACCCTCGTTAGCGCGCTGGTCCGAGTATGTCGTGGCATCGGGTAGGGGACCTTGCAGGTTGATTCGACTGCCTCCAGGTCTAATGCTATATCTGAAAGCCCGCATAATGGTCGCCTGGGCCCAAACTGCTCTCGTTCGCTCTATGCGCCGAATGTTTGATGATGAAAGGGTAACGCGAAGAAGCGACGGTTCACTTATGTCTGCTCATCGGGCTGAGCGGAGCACCGGGCGTTTATGCGACTGTCTTGCAGCCACACCTTGCAGTAAGCCAATCGAAGTGAGTAACGCAGTCTGTCGCTGCTGTAGTGCAATCGTGGCGGATCTAGGCGCGTCTTGCAGCGTCTTCATACATCGGAAGGAAGTCTTCTCCGTGTGTAGTCTTCTCCGTACGTTGTCTCTTTGCAACTGAAATTGGCTGTTCTGGCAGAACTCTGGGCGTACCGCAGCGTCTTCCGACGTGCGAAGACGCTGTAAATCGTTCATGCTCTGCCATCGTATGCTATCCGGCGTATCGTCAGACACTGAACCCCTCGCTCCTCTCAGGGGTTCAGTGTCTGACGCAGCCAAATACGTCCATGGCAATGAACGTCTCTACTAGGTCGTGCAAGCTTGCACTCCTCTTCCTGAATAAGAAAAGTTCCTGGGACCATGTGAATCATTGGAGTAGTAGTAGAAGTCGTGCATCAAGACCTGGTTGCCTTGGAAGGAATGAGAATGTTGCAGGCTAGCAAGGCTAATAATAATGCTGTGTAAATTGCTCCCATGACTAAGTCTCGGCAATATAAACGAAGGACATCACCTGTCTCAGTCACTACCTTAGCATTGACAGGACTTACGAACCATACTGGAGCGCTCCGTCCATTGGTATGGCATACAGAAGCTCAATACAATATCGTTGACCAGAAGCCCTCCGCGTCGTGCCTGCTGCCTATCGAACACAAAATCTGCGATGTACTCTTGACGATGCAACGAACCCGACCGATGTCAGAGATGCGTACGGGCAGGCAGGACATGTTACTTCATGCATGTCCGTGGGCGCAAGTGAAGAGCACGTATGGACATCCGTATTACGGAGTTTGCGGAAGAGATGTGGAGGATAACGCAGCAAATTCTACGGAGAGAGAAGACCACGCAACCGGAAAGGTCCTGAAGACTGGCGGCGCTGCGGAATAAAGACCAGATCATACTCTCGCAGAGGGCAGGGGAAATTGAGATTCGTAAGGTAGGCATTGTCGGCAGAGGTCTTATCAGCATAGCTCTTGCGAGAAGGTATCTCTTGTATTGCTGTTAAATCACGAGAGTGATGCTCGGATCCGATCAAAATGGCAGGATATATTGAACAGGATCTTGAGGGCGGCGGTACTGGTTCCGTGCGGATGAATGTCAAGAAGCCCGGAGGGTCTCTCATTCATCCTTGCGATGGGTGGAGCACTCCTACGAGTCGGCTGCTCTTCTCTACAGCCTCAGACTGACTACAGGGTTTGGAGCACAGGAGAGTATGTGAGTAACGCTGATAGTCCTGCTTGAAAGGATCCGGAGAAGACTAGAAATTGACCAACGAGTTACTTCCAGGTGCTGAGCATGGATGGTATTGTGATGGCGTCGGATTCTCACGTGGAGGGTATGCCACAGAACGGCAGTCTTGACAACGTCACAGACTCGGAGTCTCTAGATGGTACTCAGCATGTAGTGGCTAGTAAGGGAGCAATGCCGTCCGGAGGCAGGGCAAACCTTCAGAATCTCGGCTCTTTGGACACTTATGGCGTTCCCAGCTTGGACTATGGCAATATGGCCCTTCCCGAGAGCGGACTGGAGGATCAAGTCTCTGGCCAGAGCTCGCAATGCAGGCCGACGTCTTCAGGCGGCCGAAAAAACAGATGATAGCAGCTTGAGCGGAGCATTCATCGGCCAGCGGCACAGCAGATGTTCTCGTGCAGCAGAGGAGTATGGCAAGATGCGGGGGGTGTTCAGGTTTTCAATGGCATCCAGGCGGCTTTCCGAGGGTTGTCATCCGTTGAACATGAAAATGAGTCCAGTAACCTCTCCATATCGCTGGTCTTCGAAAGAACCTCCCAGATGTTGCCATCGAAAATGAAAGAAGTGGCTCTTACTTCAATCCCGAGATCGAATAACTTTCCTCTTCCTGCTCCTCACCAGTATACATTCATGCTCGCGCACTATATACTGCTGGAGGCAATGCCGCCTGCGCTGTGATCCTGGAGCTCATGTGCATGATGTTCAGCGCATTGAAGTCCCAGCAGCCATATTCGATCTATCAGTGAGGTGGCTCCGCGTCGTTCGCTCGAGGCTTTCATGTCCACGCTAGCGATCTCCGTCGGCCTGTAGGAAGAATTGTGGCTGGTGTCCCCAATTTCAATCAACTTACCTACTTCAAGCTCCGGGCACTCTCATTCAACAACAACCACCAATAACAGGCGCATCTGCTCACCGTTCACCGCGAGAAGCAATCAAAGCGCCTTTGTTGACGACAAAGCTGACAATACTTCGCTTGACAGGAAGTCAGCCTCATTGCCAAGCTCCGCATGAACATGGCTGCTAAGCATTTGCTCGATGGATGCTGGTGCGGCATCCACGGCCATTCCAATGAGGCATTCCGGACGTCACAGGCGGCGAGCCGCAAGCGAGAACGTGCTGTCGAGGAAACTCTCTCCACTACCGGCAATTATGCTTACGATGATCGGAGTGGTCGTTTTGCAACGGTCCAAGAGGCAAAAGCAGATTTCACGCCTCTGAACCAAGACCCGCCCGCGCCGGCTCTCAAGAAGGTGAAGCCCACCAAGGGCGACGCTGCTACATTGAAGCATCTCAAAGGCAAGACTGTTGTGGTGATTGGTGCTGGGATGGTTGGGCTGGACATCGCGTTTGAGCTCGCAAAGAAGACCAGCACTACTGATACAGACTTGAGCATTGTTGTCATCGACGTTAACGACGTCGCTTGCACTCTGGCAAGCCAGCACTGTGCCGGTTTTATCTCTACCGCAGGCATGGACAAGAAGTGGGCGGCGCTTGGGGAGGACTGCATTGAGCGTTGGATGAAAATTGAAAGAGCCAGAAATCAAGATCATGGCCTGGAAGTCAACAACAACCAGGACTGGCCGAGTGAGGCTGATGTTCCCTCCTGGTTCGACAGCTACTCCCATGCCAACATCAAATGGGCACCTCGCAGCACTGCAGGCCGCATTGATGTCAAGGAGACAGCAATCTGGTTGAGAGAGCAATGTGAGCGCCTCGGCGTGGAGTTCCGCTTCAGTGTGCAAGCACATGGTGTTACGTGGGACTCGAAGGATCGAATCACCAGCTTGGACATTGGGGAGGTAGATATCGGTCGACCGACAGAGACCCTCCGCTGCGATAAGTTGATCATCGCCGCTGGCCCTTTCACCACGAGCATCTACAAGACTTTATTCCCTAATAGCAAGCTGGATCTGCAAAACCATATTCAGCAAGTGCAGCGCATCCAGCTCCGAGATGTGAACATGTTGGCGAATGGCTCTGGTGCGATGTTTCTCAAGAATGTGGCATCCGACGACTTCGAAGACACGATGAAGATCATCTCCAACAAGGACAAAGGCACAGTCGATGCATCGATGATCCTGAGAAATCGCAAAGACCTGCCATTGACTGGAAAGACCACCATCAAGCACAACAGACGCCTCGCGGACACTCTGTTAGCCCGAGCCGCTGAGCACCTGACTTCGTTTGGAGATGATATCGAGATTGATCGCAGCAAGGTCTCCCATCAGTCTCGCTCTTGGATCAGTACAGGTAACAGTGGACGACCAGTGGTAGGAAAGGTGCCAGTCGGCCCACTTGGAGACTCAGATGGTGTGTTTCTGGCATACGGTTTTGGGAACTTCGGCACTACGCTAGCACTGATGGCAGGAGACATCATCACCAAACTGGTGTGTGGTGAAGAGCTAGACTCTGGATTCATGGACTTCGAGGTCGGCACATCTGCTACAGAACGACCGAAACGCAAGGCCAAGACTCGGACCGTTGCTGCATCGCCAAAGGCTAAGCCAAAAGTCACACTAAAGGGCAAAAGCAGGACTCGAGCCTTCGTTCAAGACAAGCCAAAGCCAAGGTCAAAAGCCACGCGCTTGACTCACTTCGATGCTCCATACATCAACGCTGCAAACAACATTGGAGCTATGCCCACCATCTTTGAAGGTGTCGAAGAAGAAGACCACGACATGGCTCTGAATAGGCTTAGGAATTTTGGCAAAGCAAAGCCAACCGTCACGCAAAAGACTCGAGCCAACTTTGCCAACGAGCTCAAAGACCATGCAATGGAGGAGAACGAAGCCCAGGCTGGTGCTTCAGCGCTTGACAAGCAAAAGAAGATCAGCACGACTCGACCAGGCTCTACAGATGACAGCGCTTCTAGCGAGATCGTCGTTGCTGCGAAGTCTAGCGAGCCCAGAGACACGCGCAAGAAGGCCACTCCAAAGCTCAATCGTGGAGCTAGCACTGCAAGCTAAGTATCCTACGGGTGAGATAGAAAAGTTGGGGCATGGAATCGTTGAGACCAAGGGAGCGGCTGCAGATTAGAGCGAGCCAGAGAGTCAGCGCGAGACTCGCGCCATCGGCGGCGAAGGTCAGGACAAGGGCAATAGCGGTACCAAGAAGGTCAAGATCCGGGAGAGCAAGCGATAGAACGAGGAGGAGGAGAAGTTGAAGCTGAGCAGATATCCTAAGGCATTGTGAGAGGCTTACTATACTTGGAGCTCAAAAAGATCGTATGCAACACATTTGGCTTGATTCTACCTTTCCCAGCAGCTCCCAAAGCCTGGCAGCCATGGCTGTTGACCCCAGAGTGATTTACTTGCAGAGTTTGCGCTGACTTGTGAGTCGACCTTCAGGCAACTGTGTCTTCATCAGATCGTAGTATGAACAGCATTGATTTATCCTGGGTATAGTGAAACAAAAACATATCTCCAACTTTCAGCCTTTCCCCTCATACCGTTACCCATGTACACATTAGCCATCATTCATTACACAACATACCGACTTAGTATGACGGCTTGGAAGGAGGGTGTTGCGGAGTAAAAGCCGCAAGAGTATGCGAGATCATAGTCTGAATACCCTCCATTCCATCAGTCTCCATATTTCGCAGCGATTCCTCGTATTGCATCTGCGTCATGCCGTTGCCGAAATCGCCAGTGTCCATGTCCCAGTATTGGTGCGTATACGCCTCGGGGTGTGAATTTTCGACAGGAAATGGGTAGGCGAGGTTATTGGGATCGAAGGATGGATGATCATAGAGGTTTTGTGACTGCATGGGCATAGCAGAGACGTATGGCGATTGTGTCTGTTGGGCCACGGACCAGCCAGGCACTGTGAGGTTTGGTACGAAGGCAGGAAGGGAGCTAAATTGGGTGTTGGCGTTGTACAGCTGATGCTGAGAGTACTGCTGTTGATGGACTGTCGGTATAGAGTCGGAGCTGGTGTGGTGGATGGAACCATTAGAGGGAGACGGTCTTTGATTGGGTACAGTCTGTGACAGGTGCGAATCGTTGCGATGTGGGATCGTCGGTGGTGACTGCACTCTTTGTGACTGCTGGTTGATGTAGCCAAATGGTGCCGGGCGCTCTGGTGGTGTCGCGATCGACTGTGTGCTTACAGTCCCAGGACTGGTAGCTCGGGAGCGAGCGGTGGCTTCCTGAAGCAGAGATCCGGGAGAATCAGAGGGTGATGTAGCCGAGATCGGAACATCACCGTCCTTCTCGTAGATCTTCATGATAGCGTCAATAAATTGCTGGTATAGTTCCGCAGCAGACGAGACACCCGGCCAGCGTTCGGAGGCCATTACAACGCATCTCATAGCCACATCAAGATGCGCCACCACCTCTTCACGCTTAAATCTTCGTCTCACTTCCTCATAGGATAGCGACCAGAGCATGGTGTTGATGGCCATGAAGAGTGACTGGGTGAAGATCCACGTGAGATCGACATTCTTTTGTTCAATCTGTTCCCGTTGCATGTGAATGTTGTACTCGCACGCTTCAAAGCATTTCATTGCAGCATCGAGCGACGGCCGTGGGACTTGCGGCGACGGGCGGTACAGGAAGACAATCATGGTATTGTACCGACCGATGAACCATTTCTTATCGAGTCCCTTGTCTTGCGATGGCGCCGCGTCCCTCCAGGCATTGAGTTTTGCAAGCATGCGAGAGAACCAGGGGTCGCTGTCGTTTTTCGGCGTTTGTCGCTTTCTTTGATACAATTTCCGCCGGATTTCGAGTTGCAATAGGCGCATCTTAAAGAAGTGAATAGCAATCCACTTCTTCAAAGTCTTCCGCTCTGCAGCAGGACAGCGTGGATCAACACCTTCTGGAGTGATGTACTGGTCGTCGCAAGTCTCAAACCAGCCCACATCGAGCTGCTCTAGTCCTGTAGCGAGGATCGCGGGACGGCCAAGTGAATGTGATAGACCATACTCCATTACCATTATACACCAAAACACTCTGCGACGCATGTCTATTTCAAGGAAGTTCGGCTTGCCATCAGCATTGCCTCGTGTGATCGTCTTCTCTTCGTTGAGTCCGAGGGCCTGCGCCAGTCTCACTCCGATGCCTACGACATAGTATATGGCAGTTCGAGTTGGAGTCAAAAGTGAGTATTCTGCCATCAAAGCAAAGCATTGTAAAGTTTTCAGGTCCATGGGTCTGACTACTGGTTCCAGGTATTTGAGAGCGGCGAGATAGAAGCTGTCGGCCAGACCCGCATGCTGAGTGTCAATTTTTTGCATGCTGATCGCAATCACCATACGACAGACAAAATGCTGGTATGGGGATGCTAGATCCGGCGTGTAATAAGCGGCATCAATGTCCTTGTCCAGCGTGGGTTCGTGCAGTACAGGGTACATTGGCTGCACCTTCAACTTGTACCATTCAACCAGTACATCCACCAGTGAGCGTGTTGGCAAGCCATCTGCCGCAACATCGCTGATCAGAGGATAGATTTTCGAGGTCGGCTTGCTCTGTTCCTGGTGGTACAGTTCCTTGATCTGTCTAGCTCGCTGTTCTGGCACAATTTCCTTGATGCTCGTAGCATCCGTGAATTGCTTCGCCAGCTGCATCACAAGACGCGTGATGGCGATTCCACTCGAAGGACCAAGAAATTTGGATTCTTTCGCGTCTTGCATGCGTACAGTTGCGGCACGCATCATGCCTTCTTGGTCCTCTCCTCCATCCTCATTCTCGGTCCGCGCAAGCTGCTCCTCCATTTCTTGCACTGCTTCCTGCAGCCAGACCACGTAATTGCGGTTCACATTGTGTCCACGGGTCGAATCGTAGTATTCGCATGTTGAGTTCGTCCGTTCACAGGGGGTACAGCGAGGAAGCTGGGGATCGCACCGTGTTTTACGCTGTCTGCATCGCGTGCAGGCCGTCAGTGTGTGGGCAACCTAAAAATGAAGAGAAAAATGGTCAGCTTTGGCTTCGAGGTGTTCTCCTCTCCAAAACTTATGTTATTGACTGTACTCGCTGAGGTCCCTTGTCTAGAAGAAGAATCCTTTGACTCCCTCACTAACATTCCTTTGCCAACAATCCTTCGCGGCACTTACCTGGGTGTTGCTGGAGGAGGCTTCTGCTCCTTCACCGTTACTGAGACCTCGATTGTTGATATACGGCCGCTGAGCAGCCATGGCGTCGGCACAGGCGCTCTCTTGAGCAATCGGCGATATTCCAATCTCGTGCATGCGCCATCAATCAGGCCATGTCGCCAATTCAGCACAATGTTGGGTCAGGGTCCGGGAGGGGAACTGGAGGTATAACTGGGAAGTTATGATGAGGTATGCTCGGTAAAGATAGGGGAAACAGCGACTGTGGACAATACTTAGAATCGTAAGAACAACTCTCGTTGAGGAGAGAATCGTTGGAAGAAGGCGAGTAGCTTCAGTGATTCCCATCCATACTGGTACTGACCCGACAACGTGTCACAGCTTTCACCCGCCTTGGACATGCTTGCGAATGGTGAGGTGTTCTTGATTAGCCTGCTCGTTAGCCGACCCACTAAAAGTTGCCTCTAAGGTATCTCTCATAAGGCTGCCCCGCTTTCCGAGTGAGATTCCACGAGGGAATGTTTTCAGCACAGCTCACCTTCGCTTTGCACCCTCGCACATGTGTGACAGACTCTGCGGCCTCGACGCATCGGAAATCAACATTCTGGTAAAGCAGGACGAGACAGCCACCACCATTGTGGTTACGGAGAGTTTTAACGCCTCACGACATGCTGTGGAACTCCCAATTTCATCTGCTTTGATGACAACTCGACCTTCTTTGTTTCGACACAGACACATGGCAGCCATCAAGTCCACGCAAAACTTTACCGCACACAACTGCGGCACTGCAGACGGACGGGTCGGACTTCGGAGCAGTCCGACTTTTGCCCGGGAGTGCAGAAGTGTTTACTCCGTACCAGCAAGCCGAAGTCGCCTGCTGCCGTTGTGGTCGAGATCTCGACACAAGAAGGCGTCCATTCTACAAATACGGTATAGCCAAGCTGTTTCTACCCTGGATTCGGGTTCTGGACTGTCCAAAGGTTTAATCGGCAGTCAACCCTGGTCGAGACTATATAGACCTTGTATTTGTGCCAGCACTTTTTGCTACGCGAGGTGGATCCCTGCATCTACCAGAGAAACGCATCAACTTCATCTACAGACCCTTACCTTACATGTGTGTGTGGCCGCCTCAAGGACGCCCTGCTATAGATTTTCTACATACAGCGTTGACCACTCTAAGACTCCTCGTTGAGCTATCCACTTGCTTTGGGTATCATAGCATCCGAAGAGTTGCAGCCAATCTTGACGGGACGGGAGGCGCTCACTTGAGTCCAGCTCCAAAGTGCGAGAACGCTGTACACTGTGCCGTGCAATTGTCTCTGCTCCAGTCAGATTCCGTGGCGTAACAAGCCAACAAGCCACTACAGCCGCACTACACAAGGTACGTGTGGAAACGCAGCTTGCCCTAATGTCGCATGATCCATGTTTTTGAGATCCTTCCTGGCGATATATCTGACATACGGGTCATCTTGTCTGTTGGCAGCCGGCGCACTCTGCGCTGAAATTGGGATGCGGCGCGGCATCATGCTAACCATGGCAACAGACACAGATGCAGCTCTGATGCCTCACGACACTCCAATCCTCAAGGTATCGCGGTATGTACTGTGTTTCAACTCGACCATGCTGCATTGCTAAAAGCTTGGTAGTCCCGTAGCGGCCTGTACGCGCTGCCGCACCGCTAAGATCAAATGCGATGGCAAGCTGCCCGCATGCAGTTCATGTGAGAAGACCGGCAGAGCTGCTGAGTGTACCAGCACCAACGATCAATTCGCGCGAGGCAAAGAGCGCAGCTATGTCTCCACACTGGAGACTAAACTCGACAAGTTGCAGGCCAGACTGGAAGCGGCACGGGCGAGGAAACCCTCTGTGGTTGACCCTGACGATGATATGACACCCACACGGCGCCCATCGCACCAGGTGCAATCGATATTGACTGGTAACAAAACAAGAACGCGCAAGGAGACCACCGCAATCGACGACCTTGTTTCGGACTTTGGCTTCCTTTCCGTGAATGCTACCGCAAGAGACTTTCAAGGATTTACTAGCGCCATGTCTTATGCGCGGCTCATATTATGGGCATGCTCAAAGGATCCACTGCCGGATGGCTTGACCCAGCCACTACCGTCTCGGCATACTGCGCATGGGCTGATCCAACACTACCTGACCAATATATACCTACTGCTCCCGGTGTTCGACGAGGCATCATTTTGGGCTTCCGTTGATAGTGTGTACTCGCCGAATGCAGGCCATGCAGAAGCAAACGATCATTGGGTACTTCGGCTAGTTCTTGCCATCTCATGCGGGTCCATGTCAGAGCAACGAGGCGATAAGCTCTATTTGGAAGCCATTGGACACATCTGCGCAGCCATGAAACTTTCCGAAGATGTCTTCCATCCTGGCGCTATAAGCAGTATCCAGGCACTTGTACTACTCGCCGAATTCGCCATGCTCAATCCTCACCATTTCGACTCGTGGGGTTTGGTCGGAGCCGCAAGTAGAGCCATGGTCGATCTTGGCCTGCATCAAGATCCTCCAAAAGGCACGCCCATGTCGAAAGCAAAGTTGGAACTACGGCGTAGGGTCTACTACTGTGTCTACGCACTGGACCGCTCAACATCGCTTGTGCAGACCCGTGCCTTTTCGTTCTCGGACGATAGTGCCAAAGTGAAAATCCCCTTTCAAAAAGCTCCATCAGCACCGACAACGCCGCAACCTATGCCAACTCAGAAGCTGTGGCTACAGTCGTACGATCATGCCTTGGACCTGATTAACATGCGGAAACTTCAATCGACCTGGTACACTGACATGTTTCAGTCTGGACGCACCGTATGGGGCGAGCCGTATGTCTACATTTGGAAAGTGTGTGATAATATGGGCAAATGGTACGATGCACTGCCTGCTTCGACTTCACCACAAATGAAGACATACTTCGAATTGGAGCTTCTCTACTCGTACACCTACGTACTATCACCATGCCCGCGGGTTCCCGTCGTCAGCCAGTATGCGCAGAAACTTGTCTTCGAGTACTGCATCCGATACGCCGATATTCTGCTGAGATCAATGAGTGATTCGTCTTACGCTCCGCCCCTTACTTTCTACGACGCAATGCGTGTATACATGATTGGCCAGCAGTTTCTGGAGCTCCTGCAGCACAGGAAGGAACTACTAGAAGTCCACAGTCCTGTGGTTCCAGACACTAAACAGGGCACTCCTCGGGCGCACTCCATTCTGTCGATTGGTCTTCCGCCGGGTGAGACTGTGCTTCACTTCAACACCGTGAGGAGCATAACGTGCATCAAGCAGATTACTGAGTGTCTGTCGCGTTTTGGCATTCGATGGGGTTACATGAGGCAAGTTCAGCAGATTCTAACCAAAGCTGTCAATATGAGGATTGTCATGAACATTGCTCGACCCATCTGGTCTCTCTGCCATCTAACGAGCGACTGGACCAGTCCAGAGGCTCCTAACCCGTTCAAAACAACAGCTGTAGCGAGAGGGCACTGTTGAGGTGATTCGCTTCGCTCCAGCCTCCAGTGGAGAGGCGTATGACTGAATAATCCTCATATTGACAGCTATGATTCTAACAACGAAAGTTCCCGCTAACAAGTATCACAGCTGGAATCAAAAGTATCAGAGTGCTACCTCTGCGATGCTGGAAGAGCTTAACAATGCACTACGAAGGATGGAAGATGGTCGCAGACCTAGTATGTGGCAACACCAAGATTCCACGGGATCTCTCGACAGCAACCACGGCAGCAGCACGTCGTACACCTCACCGAACAGCCTGAGTATGTCTTCTGGATATTCACCCTACCAGCAAAGCCAGTCTTCAGGAATGTCAAGCCAAGGATACCGTCACCAATCGATCTCGATCCAGCAGACTCCCGGGATCGTACCTGCCGCTGCGGCTCTCCAGACCAGCCCTCACCAGTATGCACTACAGCCTGCGGACCAACAGCATTTGCAGACACATTACGCAGGTGTCCAACAAGCTCAACAACAGTATTCACAGCATCCCACCGACATGCAATCACAATATCCCAATGGCCAGTATGGACAACAGCAATACCCACAGTTTCAGCAGCAACAACCAGTCTTCAACTTCAACGAGCCTGTTCCCTTCCCCCAGTCTCCACCATATACTTCTCCCCATGGGAACGCTCACCCTCATCCTCACAACATGGCATCGACTCATCCAAACCACCAATTTTCGAATTGGTCTGGCTATGGAGGCCAAGGAGGTGCGCCAGATACATTGGACGAGGAAAACGCAGTGCCGCCCAATTCCAACCCTTGGAACATAGATGCAAAGTAGCTTAATGCTGGATGTACGTCCTCTTCTCAGATTGCAGACGTGCAGGTGATGCCTGCCTGAAATTGTTCGTTGCTACTTCTTCGTTCAATGGCAAGGAGGGACGCTTGAGGTTGAGGCAGGAATCGTCGATGAGGTCGGAGTGCAGAACTTCCAGCTGGATTCCACGAACACCGACTCCAAACAGAGTGTTGAATTCTTTCGGCTGCATACTATACACGCATAGGACTTGGAAGCGATGTAAAACTCCCCGATGTACCGCAAGAAATGACAACGCCACCACCCCCAGACGAGTATCCTCGAGCTCAATCCAGCACGCAGGCATCCAAAGAGAGAGAATTTGAGCAAGAAATGGAGGACGAGAATTTGCCAGGCGAAAGCCACATGCGTCAATTCAGCGCCAGGGAAATATACGTCGCGCAGTTACAAGTTGTTGGAGTGATAAGCCCTGGAGGCAGCACGACTTATGAGTGTACAGTACGCCATGATATGCGGATGGCAGCTGATATTCTACACTGCTCGTGTACAAAACTTCCTGGCCCCCAATCCGGCCCCTTGGACTCATTGTCGCCCACGGGGAACGACATGCCGGTATTGCAGAACGCTGCAACCCCAGGGCAGCCTGGCCCCTCGGTGGCATTACCAACCACGGGTACCGACATGCCTCTACCCAGTCAATACCCACGCAGAGCTCCATATGGTAAAGCCTGCGAGAGCTGCCGGATGAAAAGGAAACGATGCCCTCATCGCTCTGATGGATTTGAAGAGAGCAATACTGCGCCTACTGCTGTGGTCGCTTCTTCAGCCATGTCAGGGTCAAATCCCGATCCGCAATCGGCATTGCAGGATGCTGAGGCTGTAGACACCCAATCTGGCCCCTCGGACTCATTGTCGCCCACGGAGAACGACATGCCGGTATTGCAGGACGCTGCAGCTGGTGTCGCTGAACAACATGCGGAGTTGGAGGCCGAGATGCAGCGGCACGTCAACGAGAAGGCTCAGGCTGAAGAGAACATTGCCAGAATTCAGGCTCAGATGACGACGAGATCTTTGCAGCATGCCGCAGCCAATCGAGGCCCAAGCAGAGCTCCAAGAGGTAAAGCCTGCTTCAGCTGCCGGATGAAAAAGAAACGATGCCCTCATGTAGTCGCTTCTTCAGCCTCACCAGAGGACAATCCCACGCAGGGGTCGTCATTGCAGGATGCTGAGGCTGTAGTTGGGTGCCCAGTGAGCCATGTTGCGTGGCAGGCAGGTTGGATCGAAGGTTGCACGTGTCCAAAACATCCAAGACACTCTAGTCGCAGACCTGACAACTTCGTCCCGGCTGCGCCCACGCAATGGGTCCCACAGGAGTCATCTTCAGCCCCCAGCGACAATCTCCCGGCTTCGTGGAGTGTTTCAGTGGGTGCGTTGGCTAGGAATATTGGACGGAGGAGCCTTCCCGATGGGCAGCCCGAATCATCATTGCAAGGATCTACTCAAGGCCTGACGGCTGACAGCACGCACGATCCGCCGACTCCGCAAGAGACCTATGTTTTTGAGGATGGCGAGACCCCGCAGGAGCCAAACAATGAATCACCACGGCTCATGTCTGCATCCCAGGAATCGACTTTCCAAGCTCACAAGCAACATATCCCACCTCCTGCCGTTATGGTTTCTCCTGCAAACTACAACGATCAGGGCCTAACGGCTGACAGCACGCACAATGCGCCGAGTCCGATGGATGGGGCTGGTGTGGTGTCCGACGGCTCCAGCGCCCATGAGCAGTCCGTATTATCACCGCAAGGACTTCCTCAAGGCTTGATGGCTAACAGCACGCACCATACGCCGAGTCCGATAGGTGGGGCTGGTGTGGTGCCCGCCGGGTCTAGTGCTCAGCCGGAGACGCCGGCGCTGCGACCCTTTCATGTCGACGCTGAAGGGAATTATGATTGGGAGAGAAACAGTCCACTTCGGGATCCAGGCGATGTTTCGTGGTCGGATCCGATGGAAGAGGCTAGGGTGATGTCCGACTCCAGCGCCCATGAGCAGCCCGTATTATCACCACAAGGACTTCCTCGAGGCCTAATAGCTGACAGCACGCACCATGCGCCGAGTCCGATTAATGGGGCTGGTGTGGTGCCCGCCGGGTCCAGCGTCCAGCAAGAGACGCCAGCCCAGCAAGAGACGCCAGCCCAGCAAGAGACGCCAGTCCAGCAAGAGACGCCAGTCCAGCAAGAGACGCCAGTCCAGCAAGAGACGCCAGTCCAGCAAGAGACGCCAGCGCTGCGACCCTTTCATGTCGACGCTGAAGGGAATTATGATTGGGAGAGAAACAGTCCGCTCCGGGATCCAGGCGATATTTCGTGGTCGGAATTTTAAAGTTTTTTTTAAGCCTGAGGGAAGATCAGAGTCGCTCGCAGGCATTTCGGCTGCGACCCGATAATTGATCAGTACAACAGTGATGACGTTAAGTGGCTGGTTGAGTGATGGGATGGGAGCTATCGATGGCTAACAGACATTGGAAGACGAGAAGCATTGGCACGATGGACTCACGAGATATGATGATGAGTAGCGTTCTAAACCAGTGTATGACTTCTTCGAACTCAAAGGCTGCCTCTTCGTGTGACAACGATTTCCAAAACACGATTCTGTGGGTGGTGGATCAGCGGCTTGCGCTGTTAAGACGGTCATTGACCAGCGAGGCTGTTCATTGACTTGAGCCTTGTCGTCGTCCGAGAAATGGAGCTGCTGGTAGACGGTATTTCACGATATGGCTGCATCCCACCACTACTGCTACATACATTCCAGTTGCCTTGTTAGAGATGTGAAGACCGCATACCTCGCCAGACAACAGCTGTCTCCAATTCGAGTACATGAGATCCAAGACCAATGCAACGACAGTGAGGACAGGATATGGAAAGGCAGAGTTGTCGATGTTAGGATTGGTTATGAAAAGCAGTCTCATCGAAGAACAGGAACCAATTCTAAAAGTCTCTTCTTGATTGAGACGATACTTTTGGAGGTAGTAACGGCGTTTGGACTAACGTTGTCGCTCGTCGAATGATGGACAGGCCTGGGTTATTGTCGACTGATTGATTACAGCGAAGAATTCCCATCTCGACCGCTCTGTTGGAAAGGCTGGAAACGAATTGCGGCTACCCCAACCCTAACCCTAGCCCTCGATTTCTGGCTGCAGCAAGGGCTGAGAAGGAAAACAGTAACGAAAGAGCACGCACAACAACCAAGACCGAAAGAGACTCCCTCTCCAGCGTCTCCTACACACGCTCTTGCGGCCGAAAGAGACCATCTCCCGCGGACGTTCTCATCTTCGCAGTAGAAACCAATCCTTCTAGCCAATCTTGGTGAGCTATCAGTCTTTTATTCCGCTTCTCGACCCGCTCTGCTTCGGAGGAGGATGTCTCATTGATGATGCTCTGCTGCGAAAGGATCCTGACTCGACCCCCTTCGAGACTTTCAATCAGCCATGCGTGATAGATATCTTCTCCATCGCTTGATGGGCTCTCAGAACACCAAGCGAGTCTCTCTGGCGGAACGAATTCCTTTATGATGCACGTTGAGGAAGGAGAGTCGAGCTGTGTTTTTAAGGAGAAGGTAGAGCCCTTTTTAATGGGTGTTGTTGAGGTACAATTGGCGAATCCGTTTGAGCAGATTTGGTGGGCTTTGGAGTCGGATATAATGGCCCAGATTTGTGAAGCTGTCACTTCTTGGATTATGACTTCGTTTGAGATGAAGCTGTCTGTTGTGCCGGGTTGATAGCGTAGAGGCCAGACTATTGCGGCTTGTGATGGTGAGGTGTGAGGGGAGGCTATGGGGTGTTGTTGGAATAGAGACATGATGATGGTAGTATCCGAGGAGTGTGTGATCTTTCGTCTTTAATGGGAGTGGAAAGGAGATATGAAAGGCGGAGATGAGAGCAAGAAAGGATGTGCTGTGTGCTGTGTACATGTATAGCTGGAGTATTCGCGTCTGATGTCATCGAGCAGAGCTCCATGTAGGTCTCCATCAATTGATCCAGAGGACTATCTAGTGCAAATCGAAGATCTGCTTTGGTTTTTGTCGTAGCTCTTCTTCAAGCTTGACGTACTCTTCCTGCCAAAACATAGCCCCGTCAATGTAGCAATTGCCGAGAAATAGGTAGTGGTCTTCGTCTGGTCTCAATACGGAAGGATACTCGTTGCCGTTCATTTGAACGACGAGATCGCCCGGTTTTGTCAACATTGGCGCAAGACCTGCTGGAGTTTTTAGCTTCGTATAGTGAGATGCATGCTATGATACAGTAAGAGAAGCTGCAGAGCATGTATTTATACGCACCTAAGTACCCGCTGCGCGTTCTGATCAGGTTCCTTGAATAACACGCGGCTTGAATACATTTCGAGTAGTCGTAAACCTGTCGGCGTGTATCCTCGGGCGGTAGTCCTTTCCCTATAGATGGGCTCAACCCTCGTTCGATGATCTTGCACATCTCTATAAACGCCTCGAGGTCCTGGCCAGAGCCGCTACGCTGTCCTCTGAGGTCGGTGTCTGCTACCAGAGTTCGTGCTAGTTTCGAACTACTACATGCAAGGCGTCGTGCAGATTCCAGCCATTTATTGAACGCATTGTAGCTCTCTTCAATGGACCCGCCAAATGTAGTCGTGGCCGCGACGACCTCGTCTATCAATCTGCCTGCAAGACGTAATGTATCACTATCAACAGTCGAGGCCACGAGCTCCTGATCAGATTTCTCCATCTGGGCTTCGTTCCCATGATATAACAGTGGCCCGATGTCGAGCTAGATAGTTGTTTAGTACTGAACAGCTCTCGCATTGACTCAGCAGATTTGCTGCTCTCATTCGTACGTACTTCGAGGGTCACATCCAGATCGAGTCGTGGCACCCAGGACGGGAATTCACGAGCCTGTAGGACTTCCTCATCGGAATGTAGGACAGAGGACAGCCAGTATAGTCTTTCGGGCGTGTTTGGGATCAACATTGAATATCTTGCAAGATCCCGAAAGACATTGGCGATTGGCTTGCTGTAATCGGGCGCAAGTAGCCGTGCTCGATGCGGATTTTCCTCTCGGGTGTATAAGCCAAGAATCCCGAATACTTTATCTCGTGGGTCGAACGCTCGAAGATCCCTGGTACGGCTGACAATGTTTTCGATGCTCAAGAACTCGTCGCGTGAGTAGGAAAAAGCAAGCTGCCACAAATCCACAGCAGTGCCTAACCCTGGTCTGGACCTTGGCACTGATATATGATTGTGGTGGTTGCCAAGGAAGAAGGCGCAGTCCAGTATGTTCATCATACCCATCTCTAACTTGCCACATATACATATGGCTTGTGGTGCTAGTGTCACTTCCTGCACAACCCATACACGGCTGATTCTGGTTAGCTGGTCTTGTCAAATCTAAAGGTCATCTGCTCACCTAAACCATTGTCGGGAGAAGAATGCGACAAGTGCCTCGACATCTAATGGAGTACGGGGAGGTTCTGCGGCCCAAGCAGAAACTCCTTCCGGGTATGCTAGATCGAATAACCCTTGGCGATCCCCTGCAACAGTCAAAATTTCCGCATGGATTTGATCCAGATTGTCAAAAGCTCTCTGGGTAGTGTCATCTATATGTTGTAAGCCCCTGCAGTGAAAATCAATTGAGGTACATCGTCTCGATGCATCGGAGTGGAATGCGATCCCCATAGCACTTCAGAGCAACCTTCCACTCCGTTGCAACAAGTCGCTTTACGCACCTTCTTCTCCAATATATACTAAGGTCATCGTACAAAGGGAGTATACCTTGCCCATCATGGCGACCTGTTGTTCTCGTTCTGCAACATCTCTTTGATTGATACAGACAGCATCGATCCATAATGTTCTTTTCCCATCCATCGTTGCACAACGTAGAGCCAGCTCCGTGTTTAAAGGCACCTACACGATAAACGACAAAACGATAAGCGGGATACGGGCGAGGGGGTTCAGAACGCTCCGATAAAGTCCCCCAGCTCTACAGGATGCAGAGGAGGCTTGCAGCCTGAGTCAAGAAGCCTTTCGCCCTGGGGTTTACTCACCGAGAACTCTTGGCCATTGAGAAGGATCTGGTGGCAAGGATTCGGGTCGCCCCAGCAGTACGAGATGGCTTCATAGTTGGGAAGCTCACGGGAGTCCAAGGAGACATGGCGTATACGACAGGACACCTTGTCTTGGACGAATTCCGTATGTGCAACGTCCAGGACTCTGATCTCGTGCTTTTCTGCGTTCAGACGCCGATACTGATACTGATACTGATACCGATGCTGGTCCTGGTCCTGGCCCTGGCGCCGCTGGCTCCGAGGCCACATTTTTGCTCTGAGACGTCAAGTCTCAGACGTGAGAGGAATGTTGGTATTTTGCAAACGCAGAGAAAGGAAAACCCGGGTACATGAGGTCCAGCCTTGTTGAAGCTGCGCCACCACCATGAAGATGCATGGCTGCCTAACCTGAGAGTTTCCGAACTTACAGCTTCTGGACATCACGAAATGACGCCCAGCAAGAATGGTGGAGCCGCGAGAGGACGGGCTTGATTGTGAACAGCTGAATCGGGCGAAATGAAAGGGGTTTAATAGAGAAGAAGAGCAGTGGTCACGGCTCGGCGTCCCATGCGGCCAGATGAAAGCTCTCCGTGAGCTGAGTGTTGCAGCGGAAGTGCGAGGTGCTCGGGAAGCTCCATGCATAATAGGAAGGATCATGATGGTGAGATCATCTCAGGGTAGGAAGTTGAAGACCATGTTTGGCGTCCGCCCGCGATAGTTAATGCATCAGTAAGGTAGTGGTGATGAGAAGGATGCGGAGAGAGATTCATGTTCATGTGCGTGCTTTTTGAAATGCCCCACATTTCTTGCTCGGCTCTAGCTTTAGCTCAATACATCACTGCTCTTGTTGGCAGATAAATTTATCTGTCAACTTCCACCAAACACAACCGCCTTCACACTCTTTTGGTCCGCATCGGTGTGCCATCCAACATTGACTACCACACCAGCATTCCGCCTGAGCTTCCACCACGCCGCCGACCCTCCTCGAACCCCACCCGCCGCCATGGCGGCCACATACGAGCTTCCCTCCAAGGAAGCAACGCTCTTCCGGCATCTGGTGCAAAACTACGAGTCCAAGGCATATAAGAAGGGATTGAAGGCAGCCGAGCAGATTCTCCGCAAACACCCGAACCATGGCAATACGCAGGCAATGAAGGCGTTGATTCTCAACACAATCGGCCGCAAAGATGAGGCGTTTGAGCTGTGCAAATTGGCCTTGAAGAATGCCATGAAGTCGCACATTGCCTGGCATGTGTATGGTCTTCTGTGGCGTAGTGTGAAGAACTACGAGGAAGCCATCAAGGCCTACCGCTTCGCATTGCGCCTGGACCCGAACTCGGCGCAGATTCAGCGCGATCTGGCTCTGCTGCAGGTGCAGATGCGCGACTATGCTGGCTTTGCTGCTACCCGGAATACCATCCTGCAGGAGCGCCCTAACAGCCGCCAGAACTGGACTGCACTTGCTGTTGCGCTGCATTTGAACGGTGAACTGGCCAGGGCTGAGGATGTGCTTGTCAAGTATGAGGATACACTCAAGCAGCCACCTCCGAAGACGGACCTCGAACATAGCGAGGCCGCACTATACCGAAACAGCATCATTCAAGAAGCCGGCGAGTACGAGCGGGCATTGACGCACTTAGATGGCGTGTACAAGACTAGCATGGATCGGACTGCAGTCATGGAGATGAAGGCGGAGTTGCTTCTCAAGTTGGACAGGAAGGCGGACGCAGAAAGGGCGTATCGTGCGCTACTCGCGCGGAATGCAGAGAGGCGGGACTACTATCAGGGTTTGGAGGCGGCGTTGGGAGTCAACAGAGAAAAGGCGGAGGATCAGGAGACTCTGCGCGAATTGTACCAGAGCTATGCGGACAAGAGCGTGCGGATTGACGCTGCGAGGCGTATACCGCTGGATTTCCTCCACGGCGAGCCTTTCAGGAAGCATGCAGACGCATATCTCCGCCGCATGTTCGCAAAAGGTGTACCCAGCACGTTCGCCAACGTGAAGCAGCTGTACTCCGACCCTGCCAAACGTGCGGTCTTCCAAGAGCTTGTTGAGGGCTACAGCAAGGAAGAACCACAGGCGAATGGCGGCGCAGAGAAGCAGGAATCCAATGGCTCGCCCAAGACGAACGGCAACAGCAAATCGGACGTCAACTGGCCGCTAAGCGTCAACTACTTCCTCGCACAACATTACAACTATCCCATCTCTCAAGACTTGTCGAAAGCTTCCAAGTATATTGAAAAGGCGATTGAGCTCAACCCTAGCAGGACGGACTATACCTACCACATGACTCGTGCGCGGATACTCAAGCACAGCGGCGACATCTCTGGTGCCTCCCAGGCTATGAACGCTGCACGAGAGATGGATCTCAAGGACCGATACATCAACACAAAGTGTGCAAAGTATCAGCTTCGCGCTAATGAACATGAGGCAGGTGTCAATACCATGGGACTTTTCACAAGAAAGGAAGCCGCAGGAGGTCCGCTAGGTGACCTGCTGGACATGCAGTGTGTGTGGTATGTTACTGAAGACGGCCTGGCATATTTCCGTCAACAGAACCTCGCACTTGCACTCAAGAGGTTCATCTCCGTCTACGACATCTTCGACGTCTGGTATGAGGACCAGTTCGATTTCCATACATTTTCCCTCCGAAAAGGCATGGTGAGAGCATACATCGACATGATTCGATGGGAGGACAAGCTACGCGAACATCCATTCTTCTCACGCGCAGCTCTTGCGGCCGTGCAGATATACATCATGTTGCACGACACTCCTGATCTGACCAAGGGACGGGAGCCTGGACAGAGCGAGACAGACCGGAAGAAGGCGGCAAAAAAGGCGAAGAAGGAAGCTGAGCGGGCAGAAGCGGAGAAGAAGTTGAAGAAGGCTGCTGCTCCTACACCAAAGGCTGCGGATGATGGAGAGGAAAAGAAGAAGGAGGATTCTGATCCTCTTGGTTTGGAGCTGTTGAAGGTTGAGAAGCCTTTGGAGGAGGCGATGAAGTTTGTGACGCCGTTGTTGGAGCTCAGTCCAAAGAACATTGATGCGCAGGCAGCTGGGTTTGAGGTGTACATTCGGAGAGGTGAGCAAATATCTCCCATGAGCGACTTGACATCTGCTAACTTCTTACAGGCACATATCTCCCCGCCCTCCGCTGCCTCCTAGCCATCCACGCTCTGGAACCCACACATCCGAAAGTTCATGAGTTGAGCGCACGCTTCAAGCTCGCAACTGATTCTCTTGCTACTCCTTTGCCGGAACAATCGCAGGCAGTCATCAAGGAACTGTTCTCTTCTAATGCCGCACTTTCATTCCAAGGTACCACCGTCAAGGATGCGAATGAGGCATACCTCACGAAGCACAAGGATAGTGCGGCACATGTTCACGCCGCAGTCCTCGTACGACATGCCCTCAAATCCGACGCCTCAGCAAGCACGAAGGACTTGGTCGCTACTCTTTCCCAACCGAAAACGACATTAGAGCTAGCAGAAAAGGGTCTCAAGGTCAGCGAACAGATCGGCGGCGCTGGAAAACAAGAATACATCACTGCTGCACGAAGCAAATGGCCCTCAGCTGAGATTTTCAGCGAGCCTGGCGCGAAGGGACTTGCTTAGAACGCTGTCCCGCCGCATCAGCAAGGCAAGAATGCAGCTGCTTGGGATCCTCCTGAAATTAAGCCTGATAGGTGGAAGAAATACATGTATGTCAAAGAAGAGTCTGAGCAGGCTGAGAGAGATAAGGCATTACTGGCGGAGCGAATGAGGAAGTTGAGGGAGTGGACAGCGGAACATGCGGATAAAAGACATCCGAACGATGATGGCACTTGTGGTGACAAGGTGCAGTAGGCGAGCGTGGAGCTTCGATGAAGTCTATGCTTGTTGCTTATGAGTGGATGGGATTGTATATGCTAATACTTGATTGTAGCATAGCGATGAGATACGTAAGCAAGCATGCCCGAAAAAGTTTTGAGCTGTCGTTTCATTCTTTCATTACGATGTAGGATGTGAGTCCCTTTTCAATCAAGTTGCGCCTTTCTTCTAGTCCGTTTCTGCTTCGCGGCAGATTGGAAAAAGCAGTCAACATAAATAACTCCAGCTCATTCATGTTCGCGATCGCGCTCTATGAGGACCCCGCGGCCACCATTGGAGGACGTCGCCAATCGAGACGTGAATCCTCCAGCCGCTTTGCTTGCTTCTCCATCCATACAAGGCCGTGCTTTTAGCGCCGTTCGGGAGTCGTTGCGTACATTGACGGCTCATTGCTTGGACAATTTCTACGTTTGGGCGTATCTCGTCCAAACTCCCCCTTCCTTAAAAACAGCGAAAAAAGTCCATTTGACCGCATGTCAATGGGTATCATCTCACTTCGCATAGGTATCTCCAAATAGGCCCTCGATCCGGAAAGGCTCAGCCATAGTCTCCACTATCGTAACCGTAGAATCTCCAGCGCTGACATTCTTTTTCACCTCTCTCTTGATAGCGGGCAGTACAAGCCTGCCTTCGTTCAAATCTCCCAGAACGGTGAGCGCGGCTGCATTGAGGTTGGGGATGCCGCCTTTTCCGAGGCGACCGCGTTTGCGAGCTACTTCGACCAGGAAGCGAGTTGTCCATGATTCCAAAGCGCGGTCTGCGGGCGATTTGCCGGTGGGTTTCTTAGTTGTTGTTGTGGGTGCTGCGGCTTCGGTGGGTGGAAGGTCGGGTAGTGCTGGGAGGGCGTAGTAGTCTACTACAACTTTGATGGCTGGATTTCCTGTCTCTGCGGGTCGAGATTGGAGGCGGGTTACGAGTGTTGTGACGGTTTTGATGGGATCTGCGAGGGCTTGCTTGGGGAGAGTCTTGCGGACGGGTGCTGTTGCGGTCGCTGCTTTCCTCGCTGTGGTGGGCTTCTGCTTCGAGGGATCCTTGAGAAGCTCTTCGTCCTCTTCATCTTCGTCCTCCTCGTCTTCGTCCTCGTCTGCATCCGCCGATTTGAGCTCCGTCGCTCTGGCCTGCGCGGAAGCCAAAAGTGCAGCCATGGGATTTGAGTTGTCGTCGTCCATTACTTCATCGTCGTCCCCATCAATCTCCTCCTCATCGTCCATTGGATCCATAAGCTCATCATCGCCGTCTCGCTGTGCAGCTTCCTCTCCCGCGACCTCAGCCAGCGTCCTGCCCTCGCGCTGCGCCTTGGCGATCTGCCGCCGGCGCACCATTTCCTCCTCCTTGCGCCGCTTCGATTCCTCCACTTCAGCCAGAATCTTGTCCTTGAACGGGAACAAGTTGGGAATGCCTGGATCCTTCTTTAGACGGCTCGTCCATTGCGGATTCTTCTTGCCGTCTTTGCGCTGCTTGCGCTGTTTGGCCGCCGACGACTTTTCGATCTTGTGCCGGAGACGCACTGGCACTCGCTTTGATTTTGGCTTTCCGACTTTGGGCATTTTGGCGGATTGTGTGTTGTGGAGAGGATTTTGGTGGGAGAATTGTTCGGGCTGGAAATTTTGCGATACCTAGGTATCGATTCGACTGCTCGCATTCGTATTCGGCACCCGGCAGGTTAGTTCTACCTTAGCGCGCTGAGAAACCGCAGCTGACTCCACCTCCACCTCTCCCCCAGGACAAACAACTCTTGTGCATCTGTGCATCCTGCCTGTAACTCACTTCATACAGGCAGGTGGGACCGTACTCTCCTCGCGTGAACATGATAGGAGGGTCTCGTGTATGGCAATCTTCAGACTATCAAACAAGAGCATCGGAATGGGTCCAGGGCAGCTCGTCAGGAGAAGTTAAGGTTCTTTCTTCCATCTCAGCTGCACCTGCCTGCTGCCATGCGTTGAGATGGCA
Source organism: Ramularia endophylla (assembly GCA_002116395.1). NCBI lineage: Eukaryota > Fungi > Ascomycota > Dothideomycetes > Mycosphaerellales > Mycosphaerellaceae > Ramularia > Ramularia endophylla. The sequence goes on along the minus strand of KZ110343.1, from coordinate 46,024 downwards.
TTCGTGGAAAGAGCAGTAATGGTGAGTTCCTCCCAATTGCACCTCATGGTCACCGCCTTCCTGTGCCACACAATGCAACAGCTTCCGTTCCCTCTTCTCCATCACCTGCATCTTTCATCAACACCTCTTCGTCGTCTGATCATCTCCATCTCAAATACCATCTTATCCTCATACGCCTTGCTGCTGGCGGCTGGTGCATACGAAAGCCTCATATACCTCAGCATCTCCTGCTGTTGATCATTCGACACTCCATTCCACCTTGTCAACAACACCTTCTACAAGCACTTGCAGACGATACTAGACCGCCTTGCTCCATCACACGCGGAGCCCGAGCAGGATCACCTTCGACCTTCGGCCGTCATGCGTTTCTCCACCTCTTCCCTCGCTAATCTTGCGGCAACACTTCCCATTGTGCTTGCCGGCCAAGCGCCGTCAACAACAAACAACACGAACCCTTCTTTCTGTGCCCAGCTGCCTACCAACCCATTCGGGGCCACTGGAAACATTCAGTTCTCCCCTGGACCAAGCGGCAATGGCGTAACCGTTCAGATCAGCCTATCGAACTTACCCAGCAGCGGCGGTCCTTTTCGTGAGTTCATCCGTGATCATAACCTCTCAGGCAAGTGCTGACTTCGAGATTGCAGTCTATCACGTCCATCAGAACAATGTAACGAATGGCAACTGCTCCTCGGCCGGTGGACATCTCGATCCCTATGGCAATGGCGGCGCTACTTGCAATTCAGACGATCAGGCTTCTTGTGAAGTGGGCGACTTGTCAGGCAAACATGGGACAGTTCCTGGTACTACGTTCTCGGCCAAGTACGTACTACCCATCAATGTTCGCGATATAGACACTCTCTGACCTCAACAGCTACATCGACAACTACCTAGCCCTCAGCTCGGGTCCTGCTGCTGTCAAGGGTCGAAGCTGGGTTGTGCACTTTGCCAACAAGACCATCATTGCATGTGCCAATCTCGATGACTATTCGTCGTCGGGATCTGGTAGTGGCTCAGGCTCTGGCAGTGGATCTGGCAGTGGATCTGGCTCTGGGTCTGGCAGTGGGTCAGGGTCAGGATCAGGCTCAGGTTCTGGAGCTGGCAATGGCGGCTCAGGCTCAGGCTCGGGCTCTAGCAACGGCGGATCTGGATCTGGTGCTTCTGGCAGCGGCTCCGGCTCAGGTGGCAGCGGATCTGGCTCAGGTGGCAGCGGATCTGGCTCAGGCTCGGGCAGCGGATCTGGATCCTCATCTGGCAGCGGCGGCAATGGAGGTGGCAATGGCGGAGGCTCTGGTAGTGGCTCACCCTCTGGCGCTGGCTCTGGCTCTGGCTCAGGTGCCGGTTCTCCTGGATCCGGCAGCGGATCTTCGTCCTAGACTGGCGGAGCTGGCAGTGTCGTGACTGTCACCACGACTATTGTGTCATCAGTCCAAGTGCCAGCAGGAGTCAAAGGGCAGCCAGCTTCCATGTCTCCGTCTTCTGCAACGGTGACCCTCACTACTGCACTTCCAGCACCTTCGTCTTCGCAAGGAGGCGATGTTGTCAACTCCACCATCCTCAAGACGATCGTCTCCCAGTACACCTCCGCTGTTGTGATCCCACAGACCAATGTCATTACAGCAACGACCGCAGTTCCCCTCAATACGAGCACCATCACAGTCACCCGCTTTGGATCGCCCCCGACAAGCTCAGCAGAGCACCACTCCGGTCCAAATGTCACAACTACAGTCTACATCAGCTCTAACTCCAGCTCAGAGACCGGTCCAACCCTCACTGTCACCGTGCCGAGCAATGGCACTTCCTCTATGCCAAGTCACAACTCCTCGATCAGTTATGTGACCACTACCACGGTGACTGGAAACTTCACAGTACCGGCCACAACCGTGACAAACAACGTCACAGTACTCGCCAACTCGACCGTCGCTCCACAGACGGTTACGACAATGATGGCCGTCCTCACGAGCGTGCCCGTGAACCGAACGGCCGTCATTACCACTGTTCAGACGGGATACTCGGCCGTGACCCGAAACGTTCTCGTTACGACCGTGCTCTCGAACATTACAAACACGACCACGATCAGTCCATCGACCAGCTACAGTTACATCCCAGCAGCAATCACAACTGCTGTTCCTGTCGTCACCAGCGTTCCAGCTGCACAGACGATTGTAGTGGTCGTGACAGGGCTATCGGGCTCCACTTTGAGTTCCGTGTTCACCACCTCCTTGTCATCTCCAGTGGTCGTTATCCCAGCAACCACGTACATAACGACATCAACTGGCGCGCCACAGAGTCAACAGGTTGTCACCACCACAATCCCAGGAGCTCCGCCTACGACAATCATCTACACGGTCACCCAGCCTGCTGTGACGGTAACAGCAAGCGGGCAGTTGACTTCCTTGCAATCTGTGATTCCAGCAAGTACATATGTCACGACTTCAACCGGCTTGCAAACAAGTCAACAGGTCATCACAACCACCCTCTCGGCAGCTGCGCCCACGACTGCAGTGTACACGGTCACTCAGCCTGCTGTGACAGTGACGACGAGCCGACAAGGCTTTTTCAATTCTGTCAACAGTCTCATCAGCAGCAAAGTCATTGGTCCCAAGGTTCCCGCTGGCCAGACGGCCGTTGTCAAGTCCATCACTCAGGTTGTGCAGAAGACCTCCTTGATTGCGCCGGCCATGACGAAAGTAACCTCCTTCAAAGTCACCAGCGTCCTCAAGGTGACATCCTTGCTGCAGAAGGCCACTCTCACGAAGCTACTACATCACCGCGACATTGCTGCTCCCACCGAGAATAAAGCTATCACCGTAACCGCTACAATTGCAAGCGCTGGCGTCTTGTCGGGTACGGCGCCGCCATCGGTCCTCACAACTACCGTGAATGCACCAACGCTCTCCGCTCCGCTGTCTACGACGACTGTGGCCACCACGACCATCAGTGCTGAGGCTGGGCTGCAGAAGCCAGCCGTTGCTGGCGCTGCGGCTGCTGTGTTGGGATGGGCTGCTATGTTGCTCTAAGCAAGTGGATGCAGCAAGTGGATGCGTGAGGAAGTATGATGACCTGAAATTGGACGGAGAAGATGCTCATCGTATACGATGAGCGAAGGAAAGCCCTGTATCGTACCTAGTGCTTCCTTGCCTAAATCATCCTATTAGTGTTGCAAAACCTTTCTCCAACAAATTGTAACAGTTGACGTTGGTCGATTCTCATTATTAGTATGCATTCTTTACATATGTACATGAGTATTTCCCGATCCAATCTCCTTCATTCCTCCATGCCAAGCGGCCTAGACGACTCTCATTCTCCGCCCTGCATGGCTGCTACCATGTCGGGTAGCAACAAAACCTCGTGCCGTCGCCGATATTATTTCAAGAGTCCTGAGTATTGCGTCTCGGCGCTCGTCGATGGGTGGAGACGGAGAGACTTTGGATTCTCGTGGATGGGGAGTGTGAGAATGTCGTTTGGTTGGAGAGGGCGCTTTCTGGGATGCTTGCTTCGAAGACTGAGTGTATCTGGGAGGAGCAGATGCTCTGTCTTCGGGAGTTCTGCGATATTGGTAGGTGGTGGATGATTGCTGCTCTTTGGGGATCGGTGGGAGAGGGCGAGGAGGAGATCTTTTGGGCTGTGGCGCTGGAAATGATGCTGGAGTTTCTCGGAGAGGCGGCGTTACGGTTCGTGATGCTCTGGGAGGTGACCTTGGGGAGTGTTGCGGTACGGCTGGCGCTGTTGTTCGTGGAGGCGATCTTTGGAGATCTGGCAGTTTGATCGGAGCTGCTCGCGAAGGGGTCGGTGGCAGAGGACGACTTTGGGCTTGTTCAGGCGCAGCTACCGTTTCATTCGGAACAAGAGCCGCCTTCTGACGAGCCTCTCTGCGTCGCGCTCGCTTTGAAAGATTACTTCCCGTCGATCGTTTGGTAGAGAGTCTATTCATCCTCGTCGACCCGTTAGGGCGTTTTCTTTTCGCTTGGAAGGACTGGTTGTTCGAACGTACCCTTCAGGCGGCGTTGCTTGCCGACTGTGTGGTTGAGAGCCACTGGCATTGCTTTTGTTGCTTCCGCTTCGTCTTCTCCGAACTTCGTGCTCTGCTCGCCGTGGACTACTGGCTTCGCTTCGCTTCCCACTGCGACTTGGTTCAATGCGCTTCTCGCTGCTTCTCTTCTTTCGAACACTCGGCTCTGTGCGCGAGCGGGAGTCACTTGCGTTGCTACGACTACTTTGGCTTTGTCGCTTGCGAAGTTCTTGCTCTGCTGCTTCGACTATTTTGCGCTTCGTTGCTTTGTCAGATGCCGATGCGGTGGAGGACGTGCGCTCACTCCGATGCTCGCGAGGACTGGCACGACGGGGACGGGAAGTGGGCGGAGAAGCTGTTGGTTGACGGGATGTGGGTGGGCTCACTGTTCCCTGGCGCGACGCTGGAGCACTAAAAGTAGCATGAGTAACGCTCCTCGCTCCTTCATCCGTCGATTCTCCCATTTCGGGCACGGTGCTGAGACGCTCAGGCGTGCGCGTTCTTGCTCGTACTGGAATCTGCTGAGGTTGCGTTGCTGTTCTGGTACCTTTACGTCTGTTGGCCTCCGGACTGACAGATATCGTGCGATCGATGATAGGTTGTTTGGGCTTCTCATTCGAGGGCGGCGGTACAGGTTTTCGAGGCACACGATTGCTCGATTTAGCTGAGACAGGTTCCGATGCTGGGACTTCCTCATGTTTGACGGGCGTGGATTCGTTAGACCCTCGTTGCACGATACCACCAAGCGCTTGCACAAGGGCAGATGCGTCGGCGAACTCGTCATCGTCCAGACCGTCGGAGGAGCTGTACACCTCACGAATCGTCCGCCGGGCAAGCTTGCGTGCCTGCTCATACTCTTTGGCGCAATCCCACAAAAATGCAGCGTGTTCGAGGGCAATTGAGAGACGGAGAGCATGGGTGGCAGATAGCAGATTGCTGGCCAGATGTTGTGCGGTGGTGAAGTGCTCTCGAACCATTGGTAGGAAGTTCAAGGGCGGTAGTAAGAACGATGCTGCTGCCTGCGACGCTGGAATGTTGATTGGAGGGAGCCCAGGAGGACGTGTAGGGGTTCGTCTAGCTTCCGCAGGCAAGAAGAGGCCGGGAGGTGGTGTTTGTCCGGAGGCGTAAGGATTGGTAACATAAGATGCCTCGGAAACCATCGATGGTATAGCGTCACGGAGAGCCGCCTTCCCAGGACGTCTTCTGCTGTCGCTAGCTTCGTCTCCCTTCTTGGGCGACTTGCTCGACGACCTTCCCGACGCGCCGTTCATGCCTTTACTCGTCTTGGTACTTGATGATGGACTTCCCGACTCAGGAGAGCGTGCGTTGATCTGACTGATTGGAGGATGATTGTGGAACAGACAGAAGACGTGGTAGAGTGAAGCTCGCAGCTTGGCCGCCATGACCCTGCACTCTGGTCCCTGCTCTCCATTCTGGCAGTACGGCAAGACGTAAACTTCTGTAATTGACAGCCCTTCTCGCGCGAGCCATATTATGTGATGATAGAGTTGCAGCGACTTCGTGTCCCTGGTGTTGTCGAGTTTACGAAGTTTGCGGGCACGGTAGAGCTTCCTGGACAATAGAATTGACAGCCCCAGGACCTGATAGAGTGATGCCGAGAGGAGTGCGTTTGTCGGTGCAGTTTGTTCGGCGAGGCGACCCAGGATCTTCTCCTCAATTTGAGACAAGGCCATCGACTGGTGTTAAGGAAGGTCCATCCAGGTTGGTAGTGAAGAGGTTGGAGTGTTAGTGTCCTCGAATGAGTAATAGCCAGATGCGAATGTGGTGTCGATGGAATACCTGCCTCAATGCCGATGACGGCGTCAAGTGATGGCAGGTAATATACAGGGTGAATCAACGCCCAGGCAGCATATTCTGCGCTCAGACTTGACACGCCAACAGCCACAGCCAACGTCAACTCACAATCAAGTGATTTAATCTTAGTCAAGGCCGTGCTCCGAGACAGGAAGATTATCAATCTGAATCAGTGCGAGCACTTGCCGCCGCGATGATGCCTCCCTCGTGTCGCAAGATAGGGCAGCGAGGTCAGATAATTGAGAGTTACGACGGGGGTGGGTGATGGTATGGTGTATGCGGCCAATGGCACGATTGAGGCCTGCCGCAGGCAATAATGAGATGGCGGTACAGCTCTGTTGCGTTGGCTGCCAGCGTCCGCGTCCGATCCGACCGGCGGTTGGAAGCGCTATATGACACCGACTAGAAGCCATCATCAGAGACCGTGCTGGTGACAGTACGAAAGGAAGAGAGTGTCTATGGGTGGACGTACCTGTTATGCGCGTAGCGTGAAGACTTTCGAAACTAAATACAGGGCGCTTTCTCATTCGCCGTGAAATGTTTGAAGTGAACCAATTGCAAGCTGGACCTGGGCTTTGTACAGCTATTAAGAGCCGGCGTGACGGTATTTCACCACGTCACGGGCGTCTGATCGGTCGTGGTCGGATTGAGGTGGCTGGTCGTCCTTTGCATGCTGTCGCCAATGCAATGCTGGCCTCTCAAAGTCTGCGCAAGCAGGTGGATGAGGGCTCCTCGGGCCAATCTTCTCTTTTGGAATTTCGCGCCCAACCCCCGGTTTGTGCGCTCGTCGCGAGGATCCCGTCTTGGATGCGCCGCAAATAGCCTGTAGGTGAAAAGAGGCTCGTCGGAAATGGGTGGTGAAACGAGAAGAGCAGAAGACTCGCGATGAAAACGCCCCCAGAATGAACAACGCAATCCTGCCCAAGCAGCCCAGGCGACGACAGCAGCGCGGCGCATGTAGAAATTGACAAGACAAGAGCAAACAAGTAGAATGGCAGGGGAATGTTGCGCAGTAGACCTTACCTACTGCAAGTATTGAGCTTCCCGCTGCACGTCGCCGGCAACAAAGTGGGCCTAGACATGCACGAACAACGATGAACGAACAGGATCGCGCAGACGTGGCACCGCTGGCCGCCGTCGTCTTGCCGTGCAGAGATAGCCGATGCCTGACAGCGGCGTGGATGGACGTCAGTGGTCCGACATTGATGTGTATGCGCTGGCAAAAGTCAATTGATTCGGAGGAGAATGATGACAGCTCGGAGCCCTCCACATCCACAGCTCGTAGGCCGTCGAGTCTCGGCACGCACCCAGCGAGCTACAAAATACCTTACCACGTACCACCATCGAGCACCTCGCTTGTTATGCACGATATGTTCGGTTCGGAGCACGAGCTGTTCCCTTTCTCGCCGCCGACTACCGCCATTGTCGCTGCCTTGAATCGTGGGTACCTTCTTGCCGCCAATGCTTACCTCTATTCTAGTTCTATACCGACAACAACGACATCTCGGACCCCCGCCTCTCCTGATCTCGCCAACCGTCACCGCTCTTCCCTTCCAAGCCTCCCATCTCTCTAGCAACAACGTGCATGACACCGCCTAACCCGACAGAATCCTCGTACCGCGGAATCGGAGCGGATATGTGCGACTGGCAGAGCCGCTCGAACCATCTGGCTTGAAGCAGTGTCACGCCTGGACTACATTGAGCAAACCGACATCGCATCAAGAAATCCCGGCGCATCATATTGCAATCTAGCAGTGGTGCGGCCACTCGCATGTGGCCGGAGAATAAATTAGCTCGCAGGAGGCTCCGTTCTAGGCATGCAGGCGGAGAACCGACCGAAGAGCGGTGAAGCACGTGACGTTGGAGGCTGGAGATGGAGGAGCTGATTTTCATTTTCTATTTTCAACATTGGCCAAATGTTGAAGGATGAAACTCCTTCCCTCGGCTCAAACGAATCACATGGACGGGAAGTGACTCCGTTTCTCGAATATCTCGATTTGCACGTTGGTCTTGGGAACGTACCACAAGCTGAGATGGTACCCTCGAGGACGACATGTATATTCATCACTGACAGTACGACCACAGCCTTGCTTCAACAGACATGACGTCTCCACGGCAGCACACACACCTGTCTGCTATGTTGCAGTCGCTGCAATTTGAGCAGCGAACAATCGGGAGGGTTGCTTGCATGCTGCACAAAGGGAACAATGTCATGACCAAAATTTGTCAATGCAGCCCTACGGTCAAATAGGCACGTATCCGCTCCCATACCATGGAGTATGCTGGTCCAAGAACGGGCTCTCACGTTGCGGATTCGATGCTACCGCCGACAATTGCAGGTACCCGGGCCTATAGATTTGTTTGTCCGGCATCCCAGCTACCGACAGCGTGTACAGGGTGCGTTTTGTAATTCGACTACCCTCAGTATGGTTGGCCGGCCCGAATGTTCACGATTTCATGTCTTGCGGTCCGTTTCCCGCGCGGTATGGCAGACGCAGGTACTGTATATGTCAACCGATATAGCAATCAGTGCAACGAGGCCAGGCCGTTTCAAGCTGGGTGACAGGAGCGAGGCCCTCGAGATGGCCCAACATTACCGTATAGGCGGGACTCCAGAGATAGAGATGGATGTCTATAAGAGAGGGAGGTATCGTCGTAACATTCATACTTCATCATCAGCTTCATTCACTCACTCACTTGCACTCCACAAACCAAATCAGCCTTCGTTTCCAGTCAGCAACCACCAGTTTCAGAGCTCACTTCCATCAAAAACCACTCCTTTCAACGCTTGAACTCCTTTCAAAGAGCTAGCACCTCCCTCACTCATTCAGTCCAACTCAACTCGATCACTTCAAGTCACCAACCAGTAAAGATCTTTCCTCTCCAAACGTGAACTGACCAGCCTCTAACCAGCATCAACAGAACAGTCACTCCAACAATCTCTTGCTGCAATAATACCACCCACACCTTTCAACCAACATCACCAGCAACCATGTGCAAGTACTACGCTCACTCGCACCCATGCGGTCACGTCGCCACCGTCTTCGCAACATTCTGCAGCCGTGGAGCCATGATGCAGAGGGAGTGTGGCACAGGCGAGATCTGGCAGACTGTTAAGATTGAGAAGGATTGTTCTCGGTGCTACGAGGAGCCGGAGCCGGCAGTCTCGCGGTCCAAAGCCAGCGGTCGCAGGAAGATTAGCCGGCGTTGAATCACTGTGTATGTATTCTCTTGAGATGGTGGCGCCGGAATGATGGCTGGGCGTCGAGAAGGTTGGGCTTGGGATTCAGATGTGTGGGTGGGAGTGTCTTGGGTGTACATATGAAAGTATGCTGGTCATACATGGGTTAGATGGTAGATGTCGTCGCGTATGCAAATTTCTTGGCTTGATATACATTCACCTTGTCGTTAAACTTCGTGAACCATGTTGACATTGCACCTTTCGGGAAGCGGCGGACTTTTCGACAGCACTTTCGAGCACCGTCTGGCCGAGAACACGGAAGTTACAGTATTTTCAATACATAAGTCTGCTTCCAATGACTGCTGCTTTTGATGCCCAAATCGCTCCAATGCTTTAAATACAGCCATAATCGCATCCATCACAAGTCTTTGGTCCTATCCTCGGCTTCCTTGATCCATCGTGCCAAAGCCTTAGGGTCTCTAACTTTGACGCCAACCTTGAATGGTTTGGGATCCATTGTAAGTCCATTGGGCAGTTTATTGCAGCCCATGCAATCCAAGATCGGTGCATCACTCTTTTTTGCTGGTGGCAGAATCTCGAATGCTGTAATCATACGCAGGAATGCAGTGTATAGTTCACGGTTTGCAAGGTGTGAACCAATGCACATTCTGCTCCCGGCGCCGTAGCCATAGTGTGGTGTTCCTCTTGTCGCTGCGGCGTCATCGATTGTCTTGTCTAGTTGCAATGAGAAGTTAGCTGTGATCGATATAGATTTAGAGCATTGATTGTTGAAACTTACCTGTCAAATAACGGTCTGGGTTGAAGTCAAATGGTGACTTGAAGTGCGAATCATCGTAGTGTGCTCCGTACGCATTCATGTAGAAGGAAGTGCCAGCTGGAATCGTAGCATCGCCCCATTTGATGTCTTTGGTTGACGTTCGTGGTAAGCAGATTGGAATCACAGACCAGAAACGCAGAGTCTCCTTCACCAGGGCTGTGATGTACTCGCACTTCTCCTCATGCAGACAACGCTCCCAGCTGTCATTGTTAGGATATTGCTCGTTAATCTCCTGGAGAGCACGGGCTTGGATCTCTTGGCCATGAGGAGAAGATAGGTAGGCGATGCACATAATGAGGTTGCCTGGCACGGTATCGAGACCAGCGGAAACCATGGTCAAGCCAATCGACATGATCTCAGCGTCGTTCAGTTTTGCTTCCGGGTCTTTGAGCACGTTGCCACTGATACATGGTTTGTCGGTGCCTTCCTTAATCCGCTGCTTGAGGGTTTGGAGAAGGTAGTTCATGTAGGTAGCGCGGCGTTTCTTGTATTGAAGTGGCTTGTCACTGCCACCTGGAAGAAGACGCAGTAGAGGAATGTAGTCTGTGTCAAGGTATCAGCGGTGAACATAATAACAAGAGAGAAACGCAATGTCCAGTCTATGCTGTTTCTGGCGTTTCCTGGCTTGATTTTCACTTACCAGCCCAGTTCGTAGCAGTGCTACGGAAGTTGGAGATCTCACGCTCAACATGAACAATCTCCTGCAGCATGCTATCCTCGATGTTTCCCTCAATCTTGATGCCGTAGTTGAGCGTGAGTGATGTGGAGAGGGCGTATCTTTGGAAGTATGCATTGGGATCAACATCAAGCTTGCCATTCTGGCTGTCCTGGAGGATTTCTCGAATAGTCTTCAGAGACTCGTAGTCGATGATGGGCATGTAACTCTGCACTGCAGGTCGGTTGAGAGCTGTTGCGGCAGCCTTACGTCTCGCTTTACAACTCTCATCCCATGGGCTTGTACCAATGGTGAAACCTTCGCTGGAGCTAACAACGGTGTGGAATGTATGCAACATCGGTCTGCTGATCAATGCCGATTGGTTCGTAATCCAGAGATTCCTGACGCTGTCGAATGTGTTTGCGAATACGATCCTGCGGTTTCCCATTCGGACTTGGAAGACGGGTCCGTACTTCTTCGCCCAATCCATTGCTTTGACAGCATGGTTGTCGCCCAATTGTCTCAGATTGCCGAAGATGGGTACTCCGGGGATCTCTGGAAGACCTTTGATCTTCGGGACATCGGTGCGGTCAATGATTTTGATTGCTGCGTAGATGACAGCCAGAAGGAAGAAAGGAAAGACCTGAGGCGCAAAGAGGAGGCTGGTGATGCTCTGCGATTGAACCTGTGAGTCTGCCATGATGTCGACTTCCAATACGCTGGCAGGCTTCGTGAATGCTGGACGTGAGAAGTGTGTTCAGCTGTTCCAGATGGAATGATGTAGAGAATGATATATATGATCAGCGGAACAAAGTGGAAGAGAGCTCCTGCTCCACGTGCATCTAGGAGTGAGGTACAAGGACCGAGTCTACGGGTACCAATACTCTGGTACACATGGTTTTGCTTCCGCGCAAGGTAAAAGCTATCAGCTCATTGGCTGGACAGCGTAACAAAGCGATGCAGATGAAGCCTGCGCGCCATTGTGCGGGGGATTCCCCATCGCGGCTATGCAGAGCCGCAGCGAGGATGTTTCTCTCGGAATCATGGCGCTGGTTGAAAAAGAGGAGAAGTGATGGAACAGAGTTTGGGGGTTTCAAAGTGCGGAATCTGGCCGCGTGCTTGCTTTACCACGTAGCCGTGCCGTGCATTCACTTCGTAGGGCGCTAATTATTTCTTGGCACAAATGTCGAGGCAGGGCAGGGAAGATGTTTGGCATCGAACGTATGATTAGCGTGGGACAACATATCGCGGTGTAGCACGATCATGATGTAAAATATTGTTCACGATTAAGGATTTCTGTACATGAAAGGTCTCTCTTTTGCATGGAACTGTCAGGTTTTCGTTTGCTGGGAAGTGAGGGTCTGATGATCACTGAAAGACGCGTTTGAAGATCGCCAAAGCTGACGAAGAGGGTGTCGAAGTCTCTGTAACTTCTGCAAAGTTCAGACAGTCATATCTAATGCTGGAGCAATCTTCCCCACACACTCCCCAAAACCAACGATTGCACCATCTTCGCCGCCACATGATCCCGTAATGGTAACAACATCGCCATCTTCGAGGAAGGTACGTTTCTCACCACCATCCAGTTCTACACTCTCCTTTCCATTCTCTGTCTGCTCCAATAGAGCTCCTTTCTCCGCCTTCGTCTTGCCACTGATCGTTCCCGAGCCCATAAGATCGCCTACGTTGAAGGGACAACCTCCCACCGTGTGGTGAGCCAGCATTTGAGGGAACGAAAAGAGCAGTTGCGTAGCTGAGGTTCTCGCCAACGTCGTTGGCTTACCGGACGGCGGAGTGATTGAGAATGACAGATCAATTGCGTAGTGTGATTTGCGGCCGGTCTCGTCTAGATATGGTAGCACTTGTGTGTCGTTCTCAATACCATTCGTGACGAAAGGTTCCAGTGCATCCATCAGGACGACCCAGGCTGAGATTGTCGTTCCGAAGTTCTTGCTGTTGAAAGGTCCCAAGGGCACATACTCCCAGGCTTGAATATCGCGTGCAGACCAGTCATTCATCAAAACGACACCGAAAAGGTGATCCGGGGCGTCTTGAATCTGCACTTGTTCCCCAAGGCTGGACGGTTTGCAGACGAAGCAACCTAGCTCGAGTTCGATGTCGAGTTTCCTGCATGGGCTGAGGATTGGGACCTTGGATTCGGCTGCTGGGTTGGCTAGAATTTGTCCGGTGGGTCTTCGAATTGGAGTGCCAGATACTACGACTGAGCTTGCTCGGCCGTGGTAGCCAACGGGAAGATGCTTGTAGTTGGGCTGCAGAGCGTTCTGTGGGCCACGAAAGAGAACTCCGACGTTGTAGGCGTGGTTCAACCCTGCGTAAAAGTCCTTCGAAGTTTAGTATTACTGCGTTGTCGAGAGAGAGAGCTTGATCTGGCAAGGAAGTTCAAACGGAAGTATCTCATTTGGAATCTGCGTTCAATCGAGACGGGTATGGTATGTTGACAGTGAATGGCGAGCACCCTTCACCATCTTCGCGTGTAGAGGTCAAGAACGAACAATGAGAAGAGACGTACCGTATAGTCACCGATCTGCATCGGCAAATGCATCTTGCATTGGTCTAATGGAATCAAAGCTGCCTTTTGTAGTTGTTCATTCTTCTGTAGAACATCTTGGAATGGTCCGTTTTCAAGCAAAACACTTTGGATGTACTCTCTCACAACTCTATGAATTGGACGACCCAGCGCCGCAAAAGCATTGAGGGTTGACTGGGAGAAGACAGCTTGATGGGGTTGGATGATTGACAGCTTGGAGAACCCATTGCCTTGAGCAAACGTGTGCAGGTCCAGTGCATAGCTTCCAATGGCAATTGCTGCCCGTGGTTGAGACGAAGCCGATGTCGAGATGATTCCGAATGGTATGTTGTGAATTGAAAAGTGGCTCTTGGGGTCGATCTGGAGCCAGCTTTGCAGTGGAGCCATGATGGTTCACATAAAGGATGTTGGTGAGTGGTGAGGATGTGAAGTCAGGCGTTCCTCGGGTTGATACGGTGTCAATCTGCAGTTTCCTGTCCAGTTCCTGCCATGCGAAAAGTATTTCCTAAGGTATCTCTGTAGATGTCGATCACATATCGATGTTTGATGTCTGATGTCGTCGTCTTGGAAGCTGCCTGTCAATCCGTCTGTCACTGAGCCGAGGCGGAATACTTCCGCCTCATCGGCTACCGTCGGGCCTTGCACCTTTCCGCCAGCTTCTGCTACCTCATCTCATGTACCACAACTGCCTTTGAGGTCGCGGAACAGCACAACGATTGGGCGCGGTCTGGAGTCAAAAAGTACCTCAAAGCCGACGCGTATTGAGTAAGATATATTCACTTCCCTCTTCAACCTCACTGCTTCCCTCACTCCATTTCTCAATTCCAGCCAGACAACACCATTGTCACCATGCCCGTAACCGAGTTCAAGACAGCAGAGAAGTACAGATATCAGAATGGCTTTGGCTCCTACCACGAGACCGAAGCTGTAGCGGGCGCGCTCCCGATAGGCTTCAACAATCCTCAGAAATGCCCATATGGACTCTACAATGAAAAGCTGTCCGGCACCGCTTTCACCGCGCCACGACACGAGAATCTACAGACTTGGCTGTACCGCATTCTACCCGCCAGCGCACATTCGCCCTTTCAGCCACGCGAGACAGAATCATACGACCTCAACCCGGGCGGCCTTCGATCAGCAAAATGGCACCAGATTCCCAATCAGCTGCGGTGGGATCCCTTCGACATGGACGAGACGGTCGACTGGGTACACAGTCTACGGCTTGTAGCAGGTGCAGGGGATCCCACCATGAAAAGTGGGTTGGGAATCTTGATCTTTGCAGCGGGCAAAGATATGAGCGAGAAGCACGCCTTTTACAGTGCTGATGGGGACCTGCTCATCGTGCCTCAACATGGTGTGCTGGATATTCAAACCGAGCTGGGCAGTCTTCTTGTGCGGCCGAATGAGATTTGCGTCATTCCTCGTGGAATCAGACATCGCGTTACACTCCCAGAGGGCCCGGTACGTGGCTATGTTCTTGAGCTTTATCAAGGCCATTTCTCTCTCCCAGAACTTGGACCCATTGGATCCAATGGACTTGCCAATGCGCGTGACTTCCAAGCTCCTGTTGCTTCATATATCGAAGATACGGACAGCGAGCACACGCTCTTTGCCAAGTTTTCTGGAACACTATTCACTGCCAAGCAGAACCACACACCCTTTGACGTTGTGGCATGGCATGGGACATATTACCCCTTCAAATACGATCTCGGTCGCTTCAATACTATTGGAAGCATCTCCTACGATCACCCGGATCCCAGTATTTTCACTGTGTTGACAGCACAGTCCGACCATGTCGGAACTGCAGTTGCAGATTTTGTCATTTTCCCTCCTCGCTGGCTGGTTGCTGAAGACACTTTCCGTCCACCCTGGTATCATCGCAACACCATGAGTGAGTTCATGGGTCTCATTGGTGGGCAATACGATGCGAAAACTGGTGGTGGTTTCCAACCAGCTGGTGCATCGCTGCATAATGTGATGAGTGCGCATGGTCCGGACGCGAGTACTCATGAGAAAGCAAGCAATGCGGAGCTGAAACCTGCCAAAGTGGGAGAGGGTAGTATGGCTTTTATGTTTGAGTCTTGTTTGATGGTTGGGGTTACGGAGTGGGGTCTGAAGCAGTGTAAGAAGGTTCAGGAGGACTATAATGCCGAGAGCTGGGAGCCTTTGAAGCCGAGGTTTGCGGCGCCCAAGTTGCATGGGAAGGAGGCTGTGAATGGCTCGGCGAAGAGCGGGGAAACTGATGCAGCCCAGCTTCCGCACTATTCCTAGGCTTCAGTTGTATACGATAACTTTCGCTGGCGATGGAGCTGTCAATATGAGGATAATGCAGGGAGCGTTTCCCTGCAATTGGACCTTTCCGGCTCTCGACAAGCCATCACGCCATTACAAAACTTTCAATGGCTCGAAACACCGTTCCTGCTTCGAGGCTGTAGTACAAGCTGGTTTCTGGAACTTGCAATGAATAATTGATTTGCTGAATTGTTCCCAAATCGACAGCTCTGGATCATCTGAGTACGAAGAGATATCATCGAAAAAAAAAGAGAAAAGCCAAGACGAGAAGCAGAACGCTCCCAGCTGCCCACGGCCATTGCTTTGAAGCCCACGAAGCGTCTTGCGAATCTTTTGTCTGCTTCTTCCGGACGTTTCGACTGTTGATGCCCTTTTGCTTGACAGAAAAACCCCTATTGCTCTTTCCGGATGTGACATTTGTCTTCTTCGCCGACACATGTGCTTTCAGCTCTTCTTGTGTGATGTAGCTGAAGTCTTGCCCACGAATAAGCGTATCGATATGATTTTGGCTCGAGATATTTCGTCTCCTGAATGTCTGCGATCGCGACTTGTACTGCTTCTCTGCTTTCAGAAGAGAGCCTCACGAAGTAGGCACGATGCTCTTCCAAAGAGCACCATCAAAGAGCCCATGTAGCCACTTCTCGCTCACAGCCCAGCATGAACCAATGTTATCAGCCTCTTGGCCACTACCATATGAGTTCAGCAGGAAGATCGAACCTGCGCGAAGCCGCATCGAATAGAAGCATCTTTCTATCCGATTCGAGAATGAGAAGGGTCTGTACACAGAGCGGAGGAATCCTCTCTTCCGTGGGCAGTCCTTCTTTTCCTTTTCATCCACCTTTAAGGCACACGGATCTGGCTGGCGCTGCCGCCTTAATTTCCAACCGGCCCCCCTGCAAAAGGGGATTATTAGAGGTGCAGGAGGGGGGATTTTGGATAGTATATAGTGCTCCGTCTTTCGAGGAAGCGTGGAATATAATGTAGGGTAGATGGCCAGGCTAGATGTCATGCCCCAGCAGGCTTAGGACTACCTTATGGGCCTGGTTCTTCTCCTACTTTTCTTGTCCCTGCCCCAAACCGTGGAGTATCTACTGCTTTTCACTGTTTCACGTGATTCCGCAGCGAGGACAGCATAGACACTTGATATTCCAATTCTCGCTTCGCAATCTTGGCTTCGGGTCGGGCGGGTGTGGTGTACTCGCTCGTTCCTCGCTCAAACAGCTTTTGATGAATGAGACAGAGCATATGAAAGGAGGAGCGACAAGATGTGATTGTAGACCGCATCTCGAAGTAGAAGAAGGCAGAAAGGAGATAAAAAAAAGGGAACCATGTTCACATCTCACATTAAGTCGACCTCGCATCATAACTTTCGGGGGTATCATAGTACTACTGTGTTAGTTCCTCCCCTGCCTCATCCCCTCGAATCCCTTCTTCCCCAACAACATCCAACATCTTACTTGACCTTACTAAACACACTCTCGGCGCCCCTCTCAACACTCATCCCCGCGGCCTTATTCTTCACCCCACTCAACATTCCCCGATCATAATCATCCCTCGACCTCAACACGGCTTCCACCCATCCAATCTGTACATCCCAATACTGTTCCTTCATCGTAACATATGCTTCTATTACCCCTTGTCCCTTTTCCGCTGACAATAGATCTCCAAAAGCACGGATGACGCGCCATTTATTTTTGACGCCCTCCAACACTTCCGGTCCTTGCGATTCGAAGAATTTGAAAACAGTCGTTACATCCTCTCTGATTTTCTCCACAAAAGGATCATTCCTCCTAAATTTTACATTTTTATTCCTTACGCACTCTAGATATCGCACGAGAAGTGCATCGGAAAGTTCCTCGACGAAAATATCCAGCAGAGAATGATGAAGTATCGCGGAGAAATCTTTGAGATAGTCTTCGAAAGTGGTGGTGATGGATCCCATGGTTTTCTTCTCGTACCATTCTCTTGTGAAGAATTCGGGGAGGACGGGTTTGATGTCTGTGGCGAAGATTACGGCTGCGAGGAGGGACATGCAGTGTGTTGCCAAGTCTACGTAGCCGTTTTTGAGGGATTCGTGGTCGGCGGTCGAGGTTACGGAGTAGGCGGGTGTGACGAGGGGTTCGTAGTCTGCTTTGAAGCGCGTGAGGAAGGAAGTGCTGGATGTTTCGGGGTCGTCGTCGATGATTTTGATTTGATCGTTTGCGATTGCTACCAGCCAGTCTTGGAATGTGCCGACTCCCTCGAGTGTGGAGGGATCGAGGGATGAAGCGATTCTGGAGTATTCTTCGTCAATGAGACGTTCCCACATTTGTTGGCGTTCCTTTAATGCACGCATCATGGCGTCGACTACGCCTTCCACCACATCTGGTCTCTGGCTTGATTCTGCGACGGACAGTTGCTCCCTAAGCATAGTCCACGTATCACCCAGACTCTTAGTGTGGAGGTGGTCATGGGCGTCTTGATCCAAGCTTCCTTCGGTGCGAGCTAGGAAGGTGTTGCGGTCTGTTTTCGCTACACGGTCCATCCATTCTTCCACGGCGCGGGTGATGAGACTGCGGTATTCTCTCACGAGGTCACCTTCCCTGTCATCGATGATGTGCATTTTCAGCGTATCAGACATGACGCCGAGACGGCCCATTTTGCTGTAGTACTTCTCAGCCCAGTTCAAGATGGCCAGCATGTGGACTGGGGTGATGTCTTTGTCGTCGAGTTTTGAGATGAGGAAGTCGTGCATGAGTTTGTGGTAGATGTCGACGTATGTTTTGAGGATTTTCCACTTTCGAGGCATGAGTTCCTGCATGCCTAGTTTGACGGTGTTGAGGTCGTTGAAGTACCACCGACAGGCCTTTTCCAGCTTCTCGGGGTCTTCGTTGAATGCGGCGTTGACTTGGGCGAATTGGCCTTGGGCGCTGAACTCGACGGCTTGTAGGAACTTTTTCTTGTAGCCGCGGACTTCTCGTTGCCCGACGTTTATGCTCTTAAAGCGAGAGGCAACGTCCTGGAATTCGCGTTGAGCGTCTTGAAGGGCTTTTGTTTGGCGGTCTTTCTTCTCTTCCTCCTCAACGACAAGGCCCAAGCGAACGACCAGTCCGTTATTCCCAGCTTGAATGAGAGGGATGAGGTTGAGACATGCCTGGCCGACGTGATCATCAAACCAATCCACCACATCGTCCATTCGTTGAAAGTGATCTCGCAGTGTGACTCCAGCTTCCAATGTCAAATTCTCAATCAATTCCACGCCTGATTCCCCCTCTGCACTCCCTTTGACCTGATCCATCGCGCGATCCCTCACATCCCGCAACTCGCTCAACCCCGCATGAATCGCCAGTAGGTTGCTCTGATTCTCCAAGTCCTCATCATCTTCCCTCAACAACTCTTCCAGCTCATCCAATTGTTCCCCAAAAGTGTCGATACTCCTCTTGATACTCTCGACCGCGGCAAAGTTCCTCTGCATGACACTCATGCGATTGATCTCGGGGAAATCCTCAATCATGCCTTGAGCTTCGGTGCACAGCTTGTCAATCTTCATCATTTCCTCTTTGATCAAGGCGACGATTGTCTGGCCATCGCTGATGCTGGTCATGCCGGCCTGCGTGATTTCCAGCTGTTCGCGGAGCCCGTGTTTGAGCTGCGAGTCCACGGCGCCCTTCTTGCGCGTGAACTCATTGCGGAGTTGCGACAGTTTGTCGAGATCGTCCGGGTTTCGGAGGAGGTCTGCCAGTTTCGACGCTGATTCTTCCAGTCCTCCATCGTTCATCTTGAGAAAAGTAGTAAGTTGGTGGTAGAAATCACAGTGAGGTAGAGCGAGGTGTGAGGTCGACACCTCAAGTGACATGGTGGGAGCCTCGGAGCTTGGGCCGAAAGACTTTACGACTTTGACTTGCATTTCAACAGTGGAGACATCAACACCATACCATACCATTGACAACAATTGAACATCCACTACCATCTCACCACTGACCCATCAAACGCCCTTTCAAATCAACACCAAGAAATGGCCTTTTTCCGCATCACACTCCTCCGCTCAGCGATCGGACTCCCCAAACAATCCTCCCGTGTCCTCGCCGCGCTGGGTCTCACAAAACGCCTCGCGACGGTCTATCAGCCCGTCACGCCTTCCACCGCCGGACAGGTCTTTGCCGTCAAGGAATTGGTGGATGTCGAGGAAGTGGAGCAGGCTTTGACCAAGCAGCAGATGAAGGATCTGAGGAGGCCTGAGCCGGGTTTTTACATTGAGAGTCGCGCGAGTGACGCGAGGAGGAGCGTGGACTTGGACGGATAGAGGGGCATGAGATACGGATGTGGCATGAAACGAAGACTGATGCAGGCTCGGAGAGGAGAGGGATCGGAGAGGGATCGAGGAGGTGATGGGGCGGAGATGGCGCATTGGGGAGGATTCGCGCGTGAAGCCAGCATTTGAGACGACAGACAGGACATCCGGATGCTATCATGTCTCGGAACATACGGCGTCTTGTCGCGCAAGAGCTTCCGTGGAGAAGAAAAGGCATGCTCACACCATCGAATGCGATAAATGAGAGGTTGGCCATGGACAGGCCATCAAAAAGCGCAGAAATGAAGAGGACGAGAGTTGTGTTGATAGAGGGAGAGCATTGCATCGAAGAAAGGCACACAATTTCAGGGCGATAGCCTCTGTTTTTTTATACCCAGCCAAACTTCCTTTGCAGTACAGGATCGGCTACACCAGTAAGAGACCAGGCATGTAATACATCAAAATGGCTGTCCAATGCCAGCCCGCGAACTCCTTCACTTTGAACAACATTTCAGTCTGTACAAATCACATTTCGGCTTGGGGTATTCCTCCACTCAGGAACGATGTTCCTTCTCTCATTACCACGTTATGTTTACCAGAACCACGAAGATCAAGACAAGGCCCAAATCCCGACGACAACCCAGAGGTACACAGGTCTGGACATCCAGCGAAACAGGATACATTCAATACCGCGGATTGAGGTATGGCCATGACATCAGGCTGAGAAGTTGGACTCTACAAGCAAGTCAGCACAATGGAGGACCTTGCAATACCGTACCTGTCTATGTTGACGGTAATGGAGTCTTTGTACGTAGCTCTGGACAGACTGGGAAGAGATCATACTCGTTGCTCTCATCCATAGTTCTACAACAACCACCCGGGACATGGTTCAATGACACTTTCGGCATTTCAGCTTGAGGGCCTCCGTCAAGAGGAAGTTGGGCGATGTCTTTCCATTGCACTGGTTCACTACTTTCGTCGGGATCTGTATCGTCATGGTTCTTTCTTGGAGCTACCCCATTATGTTGCACTTCCATCCAAATGGGGTGATGTTGTCAATATCCAGCTCGTGGAATTCAATGAGGTCCAAGTAGCTATGGGTCCCAATCGATGCTTACTTCGGCCGGTATCATTGTCTTAGGTGGCTCTCCGCGGTTGCGAGCACGCTGCCTTTCATATTCCGCCTGTACCGAGTCATCCGCTTGCTGTTGCCGTATGCTGGCAGCAGTAGCGGGTATGCTGGCAGCAGTTGCTGGTACACTTGGCAGGGGAGTTGTTACATCAGTGGGCAGCATGATCGTGAGGCCTCCGATATCGCTGGTAAGAGTAATCGAGGGGCTAGACGTCAGGCCAGGGAGCGACGCCTTCGCGGGCGTCGGAAGACTGCTTGGCGAAGGGCTGCCTGCAAGACGGTGGTTGCTGTTGAGGTAATCATTTCTGACGGGTGTATCGGTGAGCAGGGCAGGATCGATGAGGCCAGAATTGACGAAGCCTAGCCCGGCTGATGTTTTGCCTGGGAGCAACGATGCGGAACCGACGGAGTGTTTGTCGCTCTGCTGCATTGGCTCATATCCGTCGCAGATGACGTTGTTCTTTTTGCAGTTCGAACACCCAGGCTTCGTCTCGTCACACTTCTTCTTACGTCGTCGACATGTTCCGCAACCTGTCTTTGATTGGGCATGAAATGTCCGCTTCTCAGTCTGCTCCGAATCGGTAGCCATAGAAAAATTCTCTCGAAACAGCTTCTCTCTGAATGACAATCTTTGTCTGGGTAGCCCGGACAGCGACGACGGCACACGCTGATGATCCGAAGGAGTGTGGGCTTCCTCGGCCGTTGTGGAGTCGAAGAAGGTGGAATAGGCTGTCTCATAGGTCGTCCCGCTGAGGGCTGTCTCGTAGGTCGTCTCGTTGGACCCCTCGTTAGACATGAAGTCCGGCCCAGCATCACTCTCCCCGTTGAAAGGTGAATAGCCAGGCAGGAATCCCGGCGAAATGTCCATTGGTGAGGTTTCGGGACCGAGCTCATCTACAGCCTGGAAGACGGGCAGGCCTGGGAGACTGAATTTAGGCATGCGCAGAGCTGTGTTTCCATGATATTTTCTGTTGTGGTCTCTCAAGCCGCTCTCGGACGTGAAGCCAATGGTGAAGAACTCGCAAGATGTTACCGAACACTGCAAACGGCGGGCGTGAACGGCGCGCTCATGGGCATCTCTGGACTTTCTGTCTGCAAAACCGCACCAGCTCCTATCACAGCCTGTGGAGCTGCATAGATATGCTGTTGACGACTTTAAGTCCCTGAATTTTTCAAGCTCCCGGGATACGAGGTATGGGTAGACCGTAGAAGCGACAGGACTCATCAATCCCTCAACAACATTGGCCAATCGCTTGCTAGCGATGTCGAAGACGCTCCTAGTTTGAGGCTCCGGAATCCGCGAGGTTGCACTGCCTGCAAGTCTGGCACTCACAATGGGTGGGTCGAGCAAAGCGACCAGTACCAAAAGCGGGACATCAGGGCATACAGTGTTGACGCATTGCAGAAAATCTGATTTGGCCAAAAGACGTGCCGTCTCAATCATCGGAAAGCCCACCGAGAGAGCTCGTGCGAGTTGCAGGTGTTTGTTGCCCAGCAAGGCCATCATCGCCCCAAGGCTTTCGTCAGACGATTCCGTCAGAAGCTGTAAATAATGTCTCAAATGCGTTGTCCAATACTTTGATGCGTAAGGATGAAGATTGAACAGGTCCTTGACAATCCTGAGTACGGTGTCCTGAGCTGGTATCTCCGGAAGAGCAACGTCGAGGAAATCATGCAGAGCTCGACAGCACGCCATAGTCATAGTTCTCTGCGCTTCTAAGGGAGATTTTAGAAGTGCATTGCTTCCAAGGAGGAACCTGGCGGTTGTAAGTTCGTTGTCCTGCATGAACACTTCTTGCTGCTCACCTTTTGACCGTTGAATGTACAAAAGTGACCAAGCCTGCGGGCGTGATCTCAATGAAAGGCTTGCCGCGTTCAAGCGCAGTCTTGTGCAACTTGGTCGCACTGGTCAATTCGAAAGGGGTCACCGAATATGCCAGACCATCAAGAAGCTCGCGGACGTGAAGTGGTCTCTCGGCGAAAGCGACCCACATAAAGATTTGTCCATAGGAGATACGACCAATGCCCATCGGCCGACTCTCTATCCGGGAGACTGTTCGCTGGTAGCTGTTGATTGTCAGCAGGTAGTGCGCATACTCCGTTCATGCGATGCTAACGTACGCTTCCTCTATGTCTTTTGGCAAACATTCGATAAGATCGCGCAGCTCCTGCTCGCTGGACACCTCGTGTACCATGGAAAGAACTAAATGAACCCACAGAAACATCCCTATGTAATCAGTAATGGTCGGAGCTGTGGAAAAGGGCTTGTGTACATACCTCCCGCCTTCGAGATGAGCTGACGCTGAAGCTCTAAAGCAAGATTTGGTTCAGAGGCCAATATTGAGTCCTCGTTCTCCTCTCCACCGCTAGCCAGTTCATGCTCGACGTAAAGCTTTATACCCGCGTCTATGGCATTTCGTTCCTGCTCGTCACTGAACGAGATGTGTTCAATGCGGCCATCTTTGGTGACTTTCGAACTCTGCAACATCGATACACCCTCCTGGCTGAAGATCATGGTCTTGCACGTAGTTGATCTGACAATTTCGAACGCATATTTCAAGATTTCCGTTCGTTGCTGAGCCTGGCACTCATCTAGCCCGTCGATCACAAGCCTGGAGCTGCGAAACGCCGAGAGCAGGGACCTGCTCAGCTTTTTCAGGTCCGCCAAAGAGGATATGCCGCTCTGCTTGATAACATAAGTATCATGGCAATGTGCCAGATGATCGCTGTGCTTTCGTAGTAGCTGGGCGGCGATGTTCCGAGCAAAAGATAGACACTCGTTGCGATCCGGTTGCCGAAAATTGCACAGGTGATAGACAATAGTGTTTTCGGGATCAGATTGGACGTGTCGGATGAGCTGTACGCTAAGAACACTTTTACCTGTAGACGTCAGTCTGTATCATTGTCTTCGCTCAAACGTCCTGAACATACCACAACCTGGCTTGCCGCGCA
This sequence comes from Ramularia endophylla, assembly GCA_002116395.1. Lineage (NCBI taxonomy): Eukaryota > Fungi > Ascomycota > Dothideomycetes > Mycosphaerellales > Mycosphaerellaceae > Ramularia > Ramularia endophylla. Next base: position 22,332 of record KZ110343.1, on the reverse strand, counting down.
CCCATACCTTGGAACATTTAGAACCTTCATCCATCCATGATTTGACCTTGTGATGCTCCAAAAACCATTCACTTGTGCCAGGCAGACAGATTTCTGCAAGGCGTTCAAAGTCATCCTCGTGACCTTCATCACGATCTCCAACCCATGCAAGGACCTTCGCTTGCAAGGCGTCTGTACGCTCTTTCTCGGCGGCTAATGCATGCTCGAAGGCATGCCGGCGAATTGATGATAAATGGTCTACCATATCAGCAGTATACGTCGTATCTACTGACTGATGTATGGTCGAGTCTGCAATGAAAGTCAGGGTGAGTTTCATGCCACAACAGCGACAGCGCAGTGCATACCGTTGTAAATAGTAGTGGCATGCTGATCGCCATTGTGTTGGCGCGAGAAGCCGGCCGCGGACACATGCGTATAAATACGAGATTCCAGGCGTCCAGCACTGGCTGTTGTGGAGGCTGAGGTGTCAAAATTGTCCGCGAGCATCACACGTTGGGAACACTCCTGTAGGCTGCGCCCAATCGTCTCGAAGAAGGGCGTTGCTCTCTTCCACGCAGCAGAGAAGAGCACTATCCATGCTGTCTTTTGTCAGATACTGCATGCAGCATTAGCGCACGAAGCTTACCTGGTCGTGCGATAATCTGGTATATGCGGTGGTGGAATTCCAGAAAATCGCAGCAGACCGCAGACAGTAAATCATAGTCACGGTCAGAACTCGCAGCACTCGAGACAAAGCTGGGATCCGCAGCATTGAAGCCTAATCTTGTCGCAAATTGCGGTATCTTCTGTGAAATATCCTCGTACACAATGAGCAATTGGGTGAGGCCGTTCTGGTCGTCAGCTGCAATCTGCCATCTGGAGTCAGTAGTGAACAGCTGCAGACATTCTAGCTCCGGGCGGCGGAAACAAACCTGCAAGAGTAGCGCGATGGGAGCCTTGCACGAGATCAATAAGAGTTTCGTCTCCCAACATGGCAATCATACTGACCCAGGACCAACACAAGGCTGTTCGATTAATGCGTTGTACTGCGGCTGCATCGGCGTAGCATCGAAGTCGATCGAACAGACACTGGAGTTTCCGGAAGTTATGACCGCGTCTTTCATCGGCCAGACTCCTCTCCAATGCTCGAACTTGATCCCAAACATTTTCCAATGTAGTGTCGTTGAACTTGGAGGCATCGGCAGCAGGAACAATGCTCCGGAATGTTGTCAGCGCTTCCTGGACAGAGGCTTCTGAGGCTTGGCGCGACGTCGCTGACATCGTGTGCTAGGTTCTACCGCGCACCATGTCTGGCACATAGAAGGACGAGAGATTGTTCAGAATCGAGCCAAAGTACGGAGATGGCGAGATGGCATACTGGCCAGTGCCTCGTTCCGGACAGGACCAGAGCCTCGACTCTCGCATTGCGCCTCCTTCATGCACGCTTACTTCGCAAGGCTGCGGTCGGCGCCTACATGTAAGGAACACATACAAGACTCCGCGCATACATGATTGAATAGATTGCAATACTGCGATGAAGCGGCATGCTGCCATTTCGTTTCCAGACGGCGAGACTTCTTGCTCTCGAAGCCACAAACGCCTGCAACCTCCACCACAAGGACAAAGTCGCAATGCCTCTCCTAGTTCCCGCGAGTACACCCCGTACGACGAACGTCCCTTGAACGCAAGCACGCCGCTGTCAAGTCTGGAGCAGCTCGACCTCGGTCGATCGCTCACCACATCTTTGCACTTAGAGTCAAACGACGAACTTCAGGACAAGATAGACCTTCCAAAGCCGGATAGAGCAGAGGTGTGTTTCGGCATGCTCTGTTGCAAAGTGTTAGGTGCGCATACTAAAGCGCTATCGGGGTGTACAGTTGATATCAGCACAGGCCAGGTCCTGTCGCCGTCTGCCGAGCGCATGGGAGAGCTTGAGAAGTCAGTAGCGAAGGTGCTTCAGGTGTTGAGTGCCCACGAGGGTTTCAGCTTACAGACATATGTTCACTACACCCGATCTTGGGCTCCTGAAGCATCTTCGCGCATGCCAAACAAACGGCCTTCTGTGCATGCTATTGTCTACCGTCCGGTACAATATTCTGAGGTGCTGGGAAGTGCTCTGGACAAAAGCCGGATCTATCTTCAGGATCCACTCGATTGTCAATGGAACGTGCAGTACTGCAACCCTCACAGGCTTGCGGACCCTCGAGATCGGATACGTATGACATGCGAGTATAGTGTCGTCGAAGACGATGATTGCGATATTTATGCCCAAGAAGACATACTGGCAGAATTGGAAAGCAGAGAGCAGTTGAAAGAGACTGACACACCTCCTGCACTTCGGACCGCTCTCTTTAGGTATAATGCCCTCTTTATTGGCTCTGAGGACTCGACTGACAGCTACAGCCATCAAAAGCAGGCATTGACCTTTATGCGCCGCAGAGAGCATGGTTGGGCGATGTCGCCTCCAGGTAATATTGTAGATGTATGGGCCGAATGTTTGGAGGGTACTGGGTGCGTGCTTTTCCCCTGCTCGTTTGTCTTAGCTGTTGACACATCGTGTAGATACACAAACAACATAACGAATGAGCATACTCTTGAACGACCAAGCCAGTTCCGAGGAGGTATCCTTGGAGATACCATGGGACTTGGCAAGTCTTTGACAAGTATTGCATTGATCGCAAGCGATCTTAACGATGCGCGGCAACGTCACAGATCAAGGGATGAAAATGTGCACACTACTCTGCTCATCGTCAAGCCACAACGTACGTAAAGTGCGCCTTTCATGCTTTGCACACTCAAGCTGAATTAGAGCAGTGCTTGGAACCTGGGAGTCCCAATTTCTCGAGTAAGTCTGACGATGTTTCATGGTGTGCATTCCGCTGATGATGTGCTAGGCACGTGAGAGAAGGCCATATTCTCGTTCGAACACACCACGGGGAGCAGAAGCTTACCTCTCCAGACGAGCTTGCAGGCATTGACGCCGTAATAACTACATACAACACAATATCGAGCGAATGGAAACGACACAAAGCAATTCCAGGACTCATGTACTCCGTAAGATGGTGGCGCATCTTACTAGACGAAGGTATATGTTTCAGACATCCAGCCGAGAGCTAGACTGACTTCCTCAGCGCACGAAATACGAGCGCACAGAAGCTTGACACACGGCGCTGTATGTGCTCTCGAAGCTGGACGACGTTGGGCAGTCACCGCCACTCCTCTTCAGAACCGTCTGCTTGATCTCGCTAGCCTTCTGACTTTTTTGCGAATGGACCCGTACGACACCCCGAAAGCATTCCAAGCCTTGACAAACCGGTTGGTCAATGACTTTCAACAAGAAGGCGCCAAGTCACGGCTGAGGCAAATGGTCAGATGTGTGATGCTCCGTCGGTCTCAAACCACGGTAGAGCTCCCACCTCGTACTGACAGAGTGGTTTATCTTGATTTCAGTGCGCAAGAGGCTGAACTATACCGAGAGCTGAAGCAGCAGGCTCTAGGAGGATATCCAGCAGATACCGGTGCCGGTAGCGTCGGGTTCAGCACACTTCAGCTCTTCACAATGCTTCGGATGGTCTGCAACTTAGGATCATTGTACCGCAGAAGCATTGACCAACGTCCAGAGGATGCCTTCACGACTTGGAATGAGCGTACAGCACAGGAGTTATTCCGCACTTGCGTTGCTTCTGGGGTTTCCAGTTGTCACCATTGTCTTACAGATGTCAGCGAGGCTGCAAGCAAAGGCACTGATGGACCTGAAAGACATGCACTCAGCCGTTTCATCCGTTCCTGCGGGCATCTGTTTTGCAACATATGCAGTGCAAACCACGCGACTTGCTCGTGCATCGCCTCGGTGCAATACCCCATACACTTCTCGCCGTTCAGCAGCGCAACGCCTGGCGAGAACCCTGTTGCCGAGCAGGTAGACGTGTTACCTACCAAGATTATGGCGTTACTGAAGGATCTAGAAGCACATGTTGTGGTTGAGAAATGGTTAGTCACACTATTATGATTAGTTGCAAACCCAACTGACACATGCAGCATTGTCCTTTCCTTTTGGACGTCGACGCTTGATGTGGTAGAACAAGAGCTTCAGCGTCGGAATATTGCATGCATCAGATTCGACGGGACTGTGTCTCAGAAGAAACGTGCAACAGATATCATTAAGTTTGCCAACGATCCCAACGTTCGTGTGGCTCTTCTGACTATCTCTTGTGGTGCAGTCGGGTAAGCCACCAGCTTGTGACAGAACTTTATTCCATCACTGACTGATTCGTAGCCTCAATTTGACTGCTGCCTCCCGCGCTTATCTTATGGAACCACAATGGAATCCTTCCATAGAGCAACAAGCCCTGGCACGGATATATCGGATTGGCCAAAAAAGACCCGTCACTACTATTCGTTATGTTATGCGTAAATCTCTAGAAGAGGTAAGAGCATGCACAGCCGGCGCTGTTGTCTTCCGCTGATACCTTGATGTAGCATGTTCTCAATGTCCAACGCACGAAACAGGATTTGTCTCTTTCGCTGCTATCAGACTCAGAATCGAGCACAGGAGTTGATGCTAGCCATGGAGAGGTATGTCTCAACAAGCCCTGTTTGTCAAAGTCAGTGCTGATTCAACACAGTTCCTGAAAAGCATCATGTAACAGAGTGTGATCTCGACGCCAACAGCTTTGTGATCGAGCAATACCAAGCTCTACGGCTATTAAACTCGTCGACTCAGAGCATTGTCCTTGCAGCATGATCAACGAACATTGCTTCAGCAGAAACACTAACATCGTGAATGCCTTCAAGCTTGGCCAATGGGGTAAAGCCTGACTATACCATGACCACCATGGAAGTGTATACTGTGTTTGCGAAGGCCGAAATTCTGAAGCGCAACAAACTTCCACTGCTAGAAGAGTGCACATGTCCCTCATCTCTTGGCAACCCTAGCCGGACTCATCAAGTCTATATCTGACTTAGCAGATTCACGAAATGCTCTCGAACAAATGTTTCGCATATGGAGAACGAAAAGGCCACTTGCGACGGATCAGGGACGTATTGGGTTCGGACCAGTAGCGATGAGACCTGGCGATGGTAGTGGGTCTTGTATGGATGTACGTTGCCTGTAGTGCTGCGAAAAGTCGATCATGAGCATCATGATAACGTGGGCTGTTGCTATTTACAGAGACACATGGAAGGAGAAGTAATTCACGATGTTGAGCTTGAGCGACGTAGTGTTGAGGAGATTCTGATCAGTTGAACTGGGAAGCTATGAGGTGGATGGTGTAGCTCTTTGGAAAGTCTGCTACGAGTTCGATCCTCTCTCTCTCTCTCGGGTCCCCGGCCATGCATACATCCAGAAATTTAGCCGCAGTTTGAGAGCCCATCACAGCGATATGTTGCCGACATCACGAAGAGAGGTCGTTACCAATCAGGAGAGGCCAAAATCAAGCATCAGACATCTCACCATCAACGACCTCCCACTCCTCCTCATGGGCAACTCCTCCTTTGGTGGTAGCACTCATCTCCACATCGGTCTCTTCTTTCGACTTCGCCAGACCCTTTCCAGAATGCTTGTCTCGCGAGCCATCCATTCTACTTACCTTGCGCTTGGGAGACCGAGCGAAAAGGATCTCCGCCTCCATATCGCTGACTTTTTCAGAACCAACTTGAGCGGGTGGCAAGATACGGTCCTGCCTGGATTCCTTGGGCAGGACACCCAAAGCATCAAGCATTTCTGTAGATCAGTCAGTTCGAAGTCATGTCGCATGGGAAGAAGTTGAAGGGGAGGAAACTCACCATGGGTGCGATAATGAAAGAGATAAGTCACGGAATGATCGCCGTCGTCATTATCGTCGACGGCTGCGACGTCCCATGTTATGACTTTACCACTAGTTTCAGGGGCCTTGAATCTGGAAAATGTCAGCACATCAGAAACAATCAAAAGGGGAAAGGAAATTCACCGAACGGCAAGACCTCCTGACTTGTCTTTTGCGGCTTCCATAGCGGCAGTGCCGATTTGAGCTGTGGTGGAAGCATTGCGACCAAAAGGGACAGCGCCTTTTTTGTTGACGTGGAAGGCTACGATCTTGATTGTTCCGAGTTCGTCAGGGTTTGTGAAGTCGGAGCCGGTGGTTGCGCTGCTGGTGTCTTTTTGTATGTTGAGGGCGGGAGCCGGAGTGGCTGGTGGAGCTGCTGATACGGAGGTGTACTTCTCAGTAATCGGTGGTGAAGCTGCTGAGTGGGAGGCGTGGCTCGCAGGGTCAGCTGTGGCTGACGTGAAAGAGGTGTGTCTCTCTGGAGGAATCGTCTTTGAGATGAAAGCTCGCGATAGTGGGGGAACTGCTGAGGCGAAATCAAATCGTCCAGTCTTCCGGGCGGCCTTGGGTGGGAGCAGTTCTTTCGGTCTCTTGTAGCTATCTCCGCTTTGGAGAGCCTGGGGAGGAGCGGCCATACGAGGACCTCCCAAGGGGTTGCTGCCATTGGCTGTGAAGCTGGGGGTAGGTACTCCAGGACGTATTGGAAGACCTGGTCCTTGCCTCGCAACAGATTGTGGAGCTATCTCGGACAGGCCGACGCTGCGGTAGGCCTCTGCGTGCTGTGGTGAATAATTGTTGTGGTCTACAGAGAAAGCTGGAGGGTTGGACAGATTCACATTTGGTGCTGTTTGAAGTCGGGTTGAAGCCATCGAGCTGTTGTCGTCGATTTTACGGCTGGCATAACGCTCGTTCGGACCGGTGCTACGGTAGGCATTCTGATGCTTCGGGACACCACCCGAAGGCAGAGATGACAAATTGTTGGAGAAAGCTGGTCCCGCTGAATTGAGACCAGCGCTCTGATAACCTGAGTAGCTGACATCGGGCGTTGTGGAAGATGACTTTGATGCTCGAGGGCGTGATGAGAGGGATGTGCTCTGATGCTCCACTACAGCAATCACCATTAGCAGCAACTCCTTTATGGGCAACGACGACACAACTTACCAAGCTCAATTTGTCTCTCTCTGGAAGCGAACTGATAGCGTCTGAGCATATATTCCGTCACATATCGTCCTTCACTTTGTCCTCTCCTAGAGTCGGCATCGATGGTTGTTCCATCTACATACTTGCCATCGACGTAGAAGTACAGAGCAATGGAAGAGCCGATAAAGACCGTTTCGGGCGAGGCTTGGGCGTGAATGGAGAAGATGGCGTCGGGAATGGCTTCGATCATGTAGCTGGAGACTCTCGGAGGGTCGATGATGTCGGGGTCCCGGTATTCAGGCAGTTTGCGGCCAGCAATGCGGATGCTGAGGGTGAGACCAGGGAAATCTGGAGATGTAGCCATCGTGCTGGTAATCTTGTGGAGATGGATGTTCGAAGTATGAATTGAGCAAAGGCAGGGCAGGGCGGCTCATTTATCCCAAGAGTGCTTTCGTGGAAATTAGTCGCTCGTGTTTGCTTGCTTGCCACAAGACAAGCGTAGGGGATTCTGGTAGCGGCGAGACGAGCGGTGCTGCTTGCTCTTGAGGCTGATTGTTGAAAGACTTAACTCATACGTCCTTATGCGATTCATCCCTTCCTCTCGTCTCATTGTGCCAAGTTTGGGCTTTGTTCGTTTTTGGTGACCGTGACAAGTGAGTAGTTTGGAAAGTCCTCACGACAAGATCTGACGGCTTTGCTGCATCTGAGAGCGTCGGCGGTATCTTTGTGGTTGAAATTAACCGTAGCGAAGGGAAACACACAACTGTATCTTTGTTTTGATCAATATTTTGATGTCGCTACAGTCTGCTCTCCTGCTTGGGGGTATGCTGCTGCGTATCACATTGGGGTTGAGGTAGCATGTCTTGAGTTCTCGCCCTCTTGGGAAGGGTGTCTTCGCTGGGTGCTTCGAGCAGCGCCAAAGTAGATGGTATGGTGGGTGCTACGAAGTATCCAGTGAGACGTCTTCCGATGCTGGAGTGAGGCCTGAGAGCCACCAGAATTGTTAGGCACAGATTGTTGATGGCCATTCTACCAGCCCCAATCAGCTAATCTACAACGCTTTCAACGCTACCTGCGGTATAATCAATCGCCACGGACGGCGGTCTGTGATAATTACCCTCCCACCCGCGCACGTCTCTTAGATATTCGTAGGAGGTGTGCAGATCCAAGAGACTGACCTTCATCCACCCGACGTCTTCTTCTGCACAGCCGTCGATTAAAGGGTATTGCTCATCCTCGAAGTCATCTACTAACGCATTTTCTTCCTGCCTGCCCCATTCCCTCAGCTGCTCTCTCTCTCGAATGGCGTCTCCTGGTTCCAGTCGCGCTTAATTAGCTTGATCCAGCCGTCATGCCAACCTCTGCTCCCAACGATGCTTTGAATGGCCTCATCGTCAACTTGAACGCAGAACTTGTAGCGCAAGGCCGGCGGGTAGTCTTCGAAACCTCTGGGCGTCCGCCTCTGGCTTGGCTTTCGGCGATCAATATCTTCCTGTGAACCCTGTTCCTTGTGCAGACTCTGCTTGGTCCACTCTTGGAAGCGTCAACGAACAGTGTCCGTACTTGCTCCATTCAACGAATCTTCATCGGAGATAACCGTAAGTCTGAAGCGGTCGAGAAGCTCATCTCTGATCTGTTTCTGTTCTCTGGTCCATTGCCGGCTTAGAGGGTTCCGTCCCAAATACTCTGTCAAGCTCCTATGAATGCGTTGGATGCAGCAATCACAAGCAGATTCGCTAGAACACGTGGATCGGTAGACGACAAATCCCTACAAGCAGTGCCCATCATCCTCAAGCTAATCCGCGATGCTGTCTCTGGAATCGTAGTTGTACGCATGCTGCGGAAGGGGTTTCCGGGTAGCCGCACTTCCCTGTCTCATGCGATCGGAAAAGGACTTGAGTTCTTTAAGATGGTACGAATCGTCGGCGGTAGGGGAGGATGCCTTCGAGGCATACTTCCTAACGGGTACGTTTTTCACCTGGCAGAGGAATGACAGCGGAGGATGTGTCCAGCTAGGTTTGCTGTAGGTCAACGCGACCTCAATGACTGGAACGGCGATTTTCGCAATCTTCGCATTGGGTTGTATTGTTGAGGTCTACGAGGGAAACACCCCAAGAACCCTGGAAAGGTGTAGCCTTTATTACTCAACGAGCGCGAAGTCTAGAGCGTCGGAGGTGTTTCAATGCCATTTTGGGTCGAGACGAAGGGCAGAAAAGCTGACGCTGCGACGAGGAGGTGCGAGCATAGACGTATGAGAGGTCCTAGGTCACGGCGAGTGAATTCGGGAAATTTTGGCTGAGTGCACAAGGGATGTAGGTGCAATGGAGATACCTATGACAGAAGCAGTGGAAGAGCGTAGTCGGGGAAGGAGAAGTCGGAAGAGATGACAGAAAGAAAAAAATGCAGCGAGGTGGCAGCAGTACAGCGCCGACAATATCAAATGTGCCATACTCTTTCTTGCCTGTTCCTGTGTTCATGAGATTGAAGAGTTCTGATGCACCTTTATGTTCTTAGTCGCTCGTCACCCATGAGGAGACGAGGCCGCTGAAAGCATCGTCATATTTGCAAGAGAAATCAGTTCTGGGTCGTGTTTGCAACGGGCCAGCAGCTTTGTTATCGCATAGAGGACTCGAAGCTCGAGGACATTCCAAAGATGGGCGTGGCGAGGTTGTGGCCAGAAAAAGAGATCCTGGGTTTATTAGGTCTAGACGAGGTGTATATGAAATGGGCAGTAAGAGCTGGTGAGGAGGCAAAGACCGCGATAGTTGGCGTTGATGAGGCTGGTGGCGATTAATTCCGTCGCACTGCTCACAGCTTTTTAGTGTCCGTGGAGAAAGCGAAGAGCTCTGCGGTTTCTGAAGTCGTCTGGGCTTCAATACAGGACAAGCCAAAGAAGCCTCAGCATTGCAGTCTCGATGCTTGTTGCATGGCGCAGCCGTGTACGAAAGAAGGCTGTAGATGGCGATTGAATCGTAGTGTACGAGGCTAGCTGCCATCCTTCGTCCTTCGATGTCCAGCTCCAGGCAGCAGAATGACTTCGAGGCGGACCGAATTCGGATACATGACATCGCACAGAGCCCAAGGCATGGAGGATTTCTCAGCAGGTTCATGTTTGCGGAGGACGGGCCACAAGCATCCGAAAGAGTCCAAGACAATAGGACCCGAGAACCGAGAAGAATGTGACATGAATAGCTCTCGCCATCCACCAGAACGGTTTGCCATCCACCAAAGCGCCTTTTGTGCTAGACATCCGGGAGAAGATGTGCAAAAGATGCAGCGGAGAGGTGTACAGCCACCCAGCTCAGCCATCCAAAACCGACGTTGAGTTACGGCTGAAGCTGCCGTGGCTGTGCCATGTCGATCTTGGCGCTGCTGATCCGGACGACGGATGGCACGAAGGATGTGGAACGTGGCTGGTCTTGCCTTTTCTGGCCGTACGAAGCTGCGAAGTGCATACACACTCTGGCAAGAAGAGCTGTTTTCTGCGTGCAAATGAGGGATAATCACGCAGGCACCGCCTCTTTGAGGTTCCGAACTGTGATGGCAGATGTGTAGGGTTTCATTCCTTACCGCGGAGCACTGCAAACGGCCAATTGCAGAGTCAGAATCCTTTTCGACGTCACCGGTTTCTGCGACAAACAGAATCGGAAGGACCGGAGAGGTAATTTCACCTTGCGCCGCGGGAGCCGATGAATACGAAGGTTGGATGCAACCATACCTCCTACATATATCAGAAACACTCGCCCCAAACAGTCTTGTACATTCGTTGCGTGCTGCCTGTTTGTTCCCCTGCATTCTTTCGTTCAGTACACACAGCATGAGGCATTCAACTTTGCTGGCTGCTAGCGCAGTTCTCTCGCCAGCTGCAGGTAATGCATCCCGTTCCCGCGATCTGCTTGCGGGAACAAGATCAGCTCCACTAAAATCTAACACGCGAGAACAGCACGAGTTCTGCAGCCATGGGAGAGAGCTATCGAGCTCGCTTCTCGAGCATCTCCCGCCAACCAACCCAATGGATACACCCCCCAAACAGGCGACTGCCCTTCCGACACTCCCACGATTCGATCCGCAGCGGACCTTTCAGATGAGGAAACATCATGGCTCAAGACGCGTCGAGCAGAGACCATCGATCCCATGAGGGATCTGTTGAGTCGCATGAACATCACAGGCTTGGACACAGACCAGTACATTGATAATCATCGCGACAACACGAGCGCGCTGCCCAACATTGGAATTGCGCTTTCAGGAGGTGGATACAGAGCCATGCTGAATGGTGCTGGTTTGATCCAGGCATTCGACAACAGGAGCAGTAATGCTACTGCTCCTGGCCAGCTGGGAGGTTTGCTGCAAGCGACCACATATCTCGCTGGTCTGTCGGGAGGCTCCTGGCTGGTGGGCTCGCTCTACTCCAACAACTTCACGTCCATCGACACCATCCTTGCGCAAGACACGCCGTCAGACGACTCGGGCAACCTGTGGCAGTTTGAGAACAGCATTTTCGAGGGTCCAGACACCGGAGGCATTCAACTGCTCGATTCTGTCGGATACTACAAGTCGCTGGTCGACGCTGTGGACGGGAAGAATGATGCCAACTTCAACACCACCATCACCGACTACTGGGGTCGTGCTTTGAGCTACCAGCTGGTCAATGCTACGGATGGCGGTCCAGCATACACCTGGTCATCCATCGCCAAGCAAGAGTTCTTCACATCTGGCGGTGTGCCTCTCCCACTCATCGTCGCCGACAGCCGTTCGCCTGGCCAGAAGATCGTGTCTTCCAACTCCTCCGTCTTTGTGTTCTCGCCTTGGGAGTTGGGTAGTGATGATCCCAACACATACGCTTTCGCACCACTGGAATACGTTGGAACCAACTTCACAGGAGGCAGCCCGCGCAGCAACAGCGAGTGTGTGACTGGCTTTGACAACGTCGGATTTGTTTTTGGAACATCATCATCCCTGTTCAACTCCATTGTGACCACCGTCGATTCAACCGACAACACAGGAGGCGCTTTCTCTGGAATCGTTCTAAAGGCACTGCAGAGCATCGTCTCGGACATTGGCGAGGACAACGACGATATCGCGGACTGGGTCAACCCATTCTACCATTACAACAATGGTTCCAACGTCAATGCGCCATCTGACACTCTGACTCTTGTTGACGGAGGTACTGATGGGCAGAACATTCCTCTGCAACCACTCATCCAGCCAGACAGGCATGTCGATGTTATCTTTGCAGTGGACAGCTCCGCCGACACAAACAGCACATATCCTACAGATGCCAGCGCTGCGAACTGGCCCAATGGTCAGAGTATGGTATCTACCTACGAACGTTCTCTGGCTCCCATAGCCAACGGCACCTCCTTTCCTGCAGTCCCAGACGTCAACACCTTCATCAACAACGGCCTGGCAAACCGTCCCACATTCTTTGGCTGCGACGCATCCAACACGACCAGCACTACCCCATTGATCGTGTACATGCCCAACGCACCGTATGTCTACGACAGCAACGTCGCTACCTTTGACCTGCAGTACAACGACACTCAGCGCAATGCCATTGTCCTCAACGCCTACAATGGTGCCACGCAAGGAAACGGCACACTCGACGCGGAGTGGCCGGCCTGCGTGGGATGCGCCATTCTCTCACGCAGTCTTGGTCGGACAGGAACAGATGTGCCTGAGATTTGCAACACCTGCTTTTCGAGGTATTGCTGGGATGGGAAACTGAACAGCACAACACCTGGCGATTACAACCCACCATTGAAGCTTACTGATAATGCTGTCAATGCGACTGCTACCAAGAAGAATGGTGCTGGACAGACGGCGGCGAACACTGCACTTGCGATAGTAACGGCGTTGACCGCCGGGTTTGCGGTCGCATAGGCGGTCGCATAGAGGAGGAGTTTGATGGCAAAGCATGTTGGTTTCAGTCGTAAGCGTGCATGAATATAACGATTTTCTTTTCCGATCCTAATCCTCTATACTTCCTTCGCGTTAGTTAATGAAAGTAGTCTCGTTAGAGCGGAGAAATCCTCTCTCTCTCCCGTATTTCCTCTCTATCCGCTTACTAGCC
>KZ110341.1:706-22824 GCA_002116395.1 Ramularia endophylla | reverse complement strand
AAGGTTAGAAGCTAGTAGGATATAAGTATTTATATTAGCTAAGGTAGCCTAAGCTTTAGAATTCACTTACCCCTATAGCCTTGCTAGTATACGTAGTTATATTATAAAGCTTATAGAAGACCTATAAGGTAGGTAGAAGCTTCTAGTAAAGCTTCTAATTAAAAAAATAGGTGCTTCTAATAAAAGAATAATTACTTATAAGCAAACTATAGGTTAGAAAGCATAGAGAGGGCATTAGAGTTTAAAATTTAAGAATATAAAAGTGTTAGAATTCTTACTTCTAAGCTCTAAGCCGATAGATAGACAGGGTAGCCTCTTCCCTAAAGAAAGAGAGTATTTTTATATATATATAGCTTTACTTGCTGCATATAGGCTAGGTAGGAAATCCTAATTATGTAATTAACATTCCCTAAAGGGGTGTAACGCAGATTAGGCTATATCCTTAGCTCTGCCTAAGTTAGGTAACTCTTAGCAGTTCTTAGAGTATTCCTAACGCCCGCTCTGCAGTTTTTATGCAGCTAATTAACTACTTAATCAATCACACGCTATATAGCTAAGCAGCCTGAAGCAGTGCCCTTAATTGGATCCACTGCGGCCGCTCTGCGTCACATCTGCTGTGTCTGCTTCCTAGGCTTCCCGCCAACTCCGACGGAACCTTCGATTGCCATCTGCCACCCACGAGTTGCCAGTTTCCGCCTCAGGTACGGATTGCTACTACTACTACTACATCCTATGCATTGGCTGGCCCGAGTCGAAGTCTTGCTCTGATCTCTCTTCCCACCAGCAGCTGTGAAGTAGAGCTCGAGCGGCGCCGGATCAACCAGTGCAGGCCAGGACTGGAGAGATCGAATGCTCACCCGGTTGACTTGAAACGGCTTCCACATTTAGCTACATCAACGCCCAACATCGACCACCGGCTCGCGTGCGCACCAGGCAAAGACATACTTTCACGTCTGGGATATCGACTGTTCGCCCAATCGCTGCTGCATCTGCACGCCCAATGCTACCGCAAACACTGGCTGTGGCTTATTCCTCGTCGACTCAGCGCCGCACGCCCGACTAGGACGCAATCAAATACCAACTGCAATCCGCACTCGTGGAGAGGCGGGCTGCAATATGGGTAACGGTTCATCCAAGGAAGAACGCCGGCAAGCCAATGCTAGCCAGCAATCCTCTGCACGCCAATCACCAGCACAGCAACAGCAAACATCCGCAGACCGACTAGCGGCAAGCATCTACGCCGTCAGGAATGCCAGTGCACGGGGAAGCCGGCACGACATCTCCTTCCTACGTCTGGGCCGCGATGACCGAGATCGAGATGCCGAGCCCACTGCGCCAGAGCGGCCGCGAGAGACGAAGCAGGAGCGCGAGGCGAGACGAGCTGAGAGGGAGAGGCAGGTACGGCTGAAAGAGCGGGAGCGGAGTATGCGCGAGGAGCATGTCGATGGTGGCTATCTCGTGACTGTGGGAACATATACCGGGCCGGAGGACTTTAACAAGACAATCGTGCGGTCTCTCATGATTGAGCGGCGGCTGGCTCCGTTCTGGAAAGGACTGGATGACCACAATGACTCGTGGACAGAAGCGCAGCTATACGCCGCAGCTAGAGGTCTGCCCATACCTGCTCCAGATGAGGTTCCTCCGGACATGGCACGTACTGAATCTCAGGCCTCTTCCAATCCTCGTACCTCCGAGAGCAACATCAACAATCTGACCGTACCAATCACATCGAGATCACAGTCCTACCAGTCAGATAGATCGGCTTCGCTATCTGCATCACATCCTGCCTTTTCTTCTGGATCTGCGCTCTCACCACCGTCCGCACCATCTCCATCGACGCTCTTCCGAGGTCGGGCAAAGACTCTGGCTTCGTTAGCCAGCGGCAAGAGCTCTTCACCAGATCTCACACCCCAGGAAGTTCGCTTGCCCAACGACACTCGCGTCAATGGCCAGCAATTGGAAGTCTATCTGTACAAAGACGCAGCCGAGTGCCCTATTTGCTTCCTCTACTACCCTCCCTATCTGAACAGGACGCGTTGTTGCGATCAATCCATCTGCTCCGAATGTTTTGTACAAATCAAGAGACCCGACCCACATCCACCAGAGCACGAGCAACCTGGCCAGCAGCGCCCGCCAGAAGAGGAAGCGGAAACACTTGTATCTGAAGTCGCCGCCTGTCCATTCTGTGTGACACCCGAGTTTGGTGTGACGTACGAGCCGCCACCTTTCCGCAGAGGCCTTGCATATGCGCATCAGCAGCACAACGCACTCAGGAACCCTACTTCTGCAATGTCATCCTCATCCTCACTCACTTCTGGTGGCGGGGTGGCGGGACGGCGACGAGCAACATCAGTATCAGCTACTGCTTCGAACGTCGTCACCACAGACCGAGTGCGGCCAGATTGGGCGAAGAAGCTAGCTGACGCGAGAGCCAACGCACTGCGTAGATCTGCAGCGGCAACTGCGCTCCACAATGCAGCATATGTGCTTGGGAATCAGGGTGAAAGGCAGCCCCGAAGTGGCTTGATCGGAAGACGGCGAAGAACGCTGTTTGAGAGTCCTGCTGTCAGTGGCGGCTCGACACCGAGAGAAGGTAGGGTCGTTCTGAATTATGAAGATTTCGTCCGAATCACTAACAGGCAGCGTCAAGGTGAAGGCATCAGCGGGGAAGGCAATGGAAATGACATTGCTGGTGGACGTACGAGCTCACGCAGAAACCGCGTTGAGGATCTGGAAGATTTGATGATGATGGAGGCAATTCGATTATCTCTCGAAGCAGAGGAGGAGCGCAAACGCAGAGAAGAGAAAGAAGCCCAGAAAGAAGCCAAGAAGAAGGCCAAAGCCGACAAGAAGGAAGAAAAGAAAGCGGAAAAGGCTGAGAGGAAGCGTGGTAACAGCGGGTCGCTTCATCACTCCGCTACCAACGATAGCAGCAGTAGCACATGGGCTAGCACGAGCTTGATGCGCTCGACCAGTAACTTTGGCGCGCCGCAATCCATACCCGAGGGACATGAGCACGTTCAAGGCAAGGGCAAACAGCCAGTGCAGGACTTTGCAGGCTACAATCCGCTGTCCGAGCCGACTTCAACGCTCAACATGGGCTCGAGTGAGAACAAGTCAGCTTCCCCACCATCTTCGCCGGTGACGGCGTCATCCAAGAACGAGGACTCACAACGCCATCTAGAAACTTCACGAGCGAATCTACCGCACACGGCGACAATCACACCACACTCGGCTAATCACCCTTCGACACTTTCGCGGCAGCTTTCAAATTTATCAAACGTGTCGAACATCTCGTCAGACTCGTCTTTGGCTGGATCAAACCTGGGCGCAGAGTCGAATGTGCCATTTGGTGACGCTAGTGCTGATGGTGCAACAGCTGGCGCACAGCAGGATACCCCACCTGTGAGCAACAATGGTAGCAGCAGCGAGAGCATGTTCAACTTCGGCTCGTTGGCTGCCATGGTGGATCACGACGACAAAGTCCGAGAAGGCGAGCACGTCGAGCAGGTTGAGCATGCATCACAGGCTGAAGCAGAGGTGAAGGAACCCAGTCCAGCTGTTTCTCGGGAGCACATGCCAACCCCTGACGGAGGTCGCACGCGCGGTGATAGCGGCGAGTCAAGCAATTCAGCGCCTCCCGTTTATGCTGAGCATCCTCCTTCAAATGATGCTGACGACGATATGATCACACCCGCAGCCAGAGAGCAGGTGCATCTTCCGGATTCTAAGGAGATTGGGAATGTGAGTATTCTGGATCATGACCAGTTTCATGACCAGATGAATATGACTACACGATGAAGTTTTCCGAGAGTTTTGGCAATGACCTGATGGAGTGGAGGTGACAGTTCGACTTCCGGAGAGGGAGTGAGTGCGGGATGATAGAGTGTTTATAAGTATCAGCGAGCGATTAAGGCGCTTATCGAACCTGTCATGCCTGGACTGGATTTGGGTGGAGAGGATGCTGTCGTTTTCACAGATCTGTTCCTAGCCTTTTTCTACTAGGCCGCAGAATCATCGAGTGAATGAATGTATGTATTTTCTGAGTGTTGGAACGAATTCGTCAAATCTCATCCATTCTTCCTACAATCATTCTAAATCGAAAGCATATCCGTGTCAGTTGATCCACCACCGGCCTTGTGCTAAACTTTCTCATGAATTAAATCCTTATCTCTTTCATCCTGCGCACCAACATCCTGTGGCTCACTGTTCTTACACACCCCTGGCACTTTGCCCAGAAACGTTTCGGGTTGCCAGATCCCCACCGCACAGAACGGCGGTTTCGCAGCACCGCGATTGGCGGATATACGCGGTAAATTGATTGTGCAGCTGAAGCTCAACGATCCGTTGTCCAAGACATCGATCTAGGAGGTATTGCTCCGCAAGATCGTCATTAGTGTTCGAAGTGCCACCATTGATCTGGACAAGAATTTGGTGACCACAAGAGCCTGCTGATCGGGCGTGATCCTCAGATAATGAGAATCAACAATCGGCTAGCCCCTCACTCCAATAGCCTCTTGTTGTTATGGGGTAAAGGGAAGCAACTTCCGTCGAAGAATCTCGGATAAACCTAGCTCCGGGCCCCGAAGTGAATGTTTCCAAAGATGGCCGTCCACTTAGTAAAGAAATTGTAAGGTGTGCAAGGCGAGGCATAGATGCTTAGACCGCTAGAGTGCTTGCCTGCGTGCACAAGACAAAGTCGGGTTCGAGATAGCGCTGAGAAGCAAAAGTCGAGCATATGGTTGCTAGAAAGGTGGTTGAAATCGGTGAAGAAGTCATGATTGCGTGAGACATAGCTATGTACATGCAGATCCCTTTCTGGTGATTTCAATGGTCATTCCCGCAAGCCTCGTTTGAAATGCAAGCTCTTTTGTCTCCGCACGTTGTCACTAGCGTAAGAAGACGTACGCTCCGTCGATATGAGTACAAATCTCGTGAATTCATAAACCCAACATTTGATCGATTCAGGCGGTCCTGACTGAAGTTGCGAACGTCGTTGGTGCACTGGCTCTCAATCCTGGAATTGTGATGGTAGAAGTTGCTGGCAGTACAGCCACTGTGAGCGTCACAACTTTCGCACCAGTACCGCTCGATGGCCCTGCTGTCGGTTTCGCCAAAGTTCCGTTGTCGATTGGAGCATAGCTGTATGGGTGAGTCACGGCACCTGTACTGAAGACAGGTATTGGCATATGCCATGTTACAGTTTCAATGGAGGTTTTCGTTGAGGTGATCCTGGAAGTATGATAGATATTGGATCGTGAGCTAGCTGAGGGTGTGCTTGTGGGCGTTTCTGTTGGCGGTACTGGAGCGGCTTCTGTAGCTGTGAAAGGAGCTGGGCCTCGACGGCTGCTCGAGGTTTTCATTGCAGGAGCGGATGGTAATCCTGCGATGGTTGTTGGGCCGGCACTGGAGAGGATGCTATTGAGCAATGACTCGACTGTTTCTAGCCGCTGCTCCATAGATTGAATGTAGGTGAGAAGGTCTCCAGGAAGGTCATCCAATCCTTTTTTCATCTCTTGTAAATCCGAGATGACCTCGCTAGAGACTTGACTTGTTACCCGTGTGGCTTGGATCGTTGTGGTTGGGGTAGTGTCGGTAGAGATGATCGGCACGGCTACAGCGGCATCGTTTTGCCGAACATGGCGATGATGGGTGTGTTTGGATACTGCGTGCTGTGCTAGGAGGAAGGCAACAGCGAGGTAGTGGAGTAGTGGTTTAGTAATTGGAGGCATTGTCAAGTTGGAAGTAACTGATGGTGGTTGTTTCCCATCAACGACCGGAAGCGCATCTTGTATCTTTGACACTGAGGCTATCCAGATAGTGGGCAAGGGTGGAGCATGAATGCTGGCTGGCGTGTGGCGTAAGTCTGGAGTTCGTAAATTCCCTTTCCCTGCCCACATTCCGACGCGCTATTCGGCGTTTACAGGTTCATCCCTCGCAGCACACCATACCGTTTGTCCCTCTCGCGTCACAAGGCTGGCGATGAACGATTTTGCATCGAAGTTATGCACGTGTGGAAATGCACAGCGTTCAGCCCTGCCCAAGACCATCCACGTCTTGTAAAAAGTCGATGTTTCATCGACATCTGTTGCATTCCAGTACTCGGTGTCTGTAGTGAGGACTTCGCCACCTCGTTGGATCGAAGACATGTGTCGGTATATATACATCCGTGATCGCCATCGATATCGTCGGACTTGATGGGCTTCAAAGACAGTATACTCGCTGTACTCCCACTTCATCGCACTGGACGTCAGCTTCTGGTCAAAGCACTGAATGGCGAGTTATACCAGACGCACGGCTCTGGTCTGTCATCGGACCACAACCCGTATTCTTGCAGGAATGCTGGCGTCATCGCATGGTGTGATAAGTTTTCATTCGAGCCGCATATCTAGGAAACCGTTATTTCATCGCTGTGAGAGCAAGAGACCTCTGATACGTCATGCGAGCGGTCTTCCATGCAGGCCAAACTACATTGTCTGCTACGGGGATGTATGTGGTAGGTCCAGAAGCGGACTCGCCAGGGAATACCTTTCAGATGGATCTCATCCTGGAAGCGACTCAGTCGGCTTTCTCCATATCGGGATGACACTTTGGATGCCCGAGTAGACTTGGGCTTTCCAAGATAGCAGTTGAATTCTCTTCCTGGAGCAAGCTTCTGGTGTTTTAATGTAGTAGGCCGTCTATCTTCATACAGACTCGTGGGTATTCAAGGTTTCTTGTCCCAGAGCCAGGACCTGGATACAGGTGGTGCGCCTACATCGAGGTACCTTGGTAGTTTTCCTGCTACTCGGGTGAAGCTTCATTTCTCGAAAATGAATCACACAGCGTTCATGCGCCGGTCTGGAAGCGTGTCGTTCGTTCAGGAAAGAAGTAGCCTCGGCCGAGAAAGGCTCAATATGGTTGGCATCAAATCTTTCGACATTGTGTCAGAAACAGAATGGCAGGAGTTCTTTGTTCCACCAGCCGTTCCGCTGCCCTCGCCATCGAAGTGCCAACCCCTGTGTTACTCCGTATGTAGAATATGATAACGACATGGACAGAAGAACGGTCAGGGACGAGACAAGACCAAGGACCAAGGGACGGTCTTGGCATTGACGTAAGCCTAGCGTGACTCAAAATACATAGATGATACTACATGTACCCTACCGCCACTGTCATCTCCTCTCCCTAGACTTACGTACATGAACCAACAACAAACCATGACTCTATCAGATGACTCTCCCTCGGCCTCTGAAGTGCACGAAGCTGTACCAAACGAGCTGGAGCAGTCTGCTGCTTCTTCCATTTTCAAAGCCAATCTGGAACGCTTTAAGCATACAGAGACCCCGACAACAGGACAAGATTCAACTAGCAGAATGTCTACGAGAAGAAATCCAAAACGCGGACGTGAAGACGACGTTACTACAGCTGGAAAATCTCCTTCTCCTGTCAAGCGTCGCAGGAAATCAAGCCGATACGCCCCGCCGGAGCAATACGCTCACCTTACGCCATTGACGGATATCTTGGAGCCTCGTTTGATATGTGTCTTTGTTGGTTTCAACCCTGGCGTACGGACAGCAACTTCTGGCCATGCGTATGCTCATCCAAGCAACTTATTCTGGAAGTTGCTGCACAGTTCTGGTTGTACTGATGTTCGCTTGGAGCCGAGACAGGACGTTGATCTTCCTCGGCTGTACAGCATGGGCAACACGAACATTGTCGCACGACCTAGTCGAGACGCGGCAGAACTAAGTAAGGCTGAGTCGGCTGCTGGAACGCCGATCTTGGAGGAGAAGATCAGAAAGTTCAGACCCGAAGCAGTTTGTATCGTTGGCAAGGGGATCTGGGAGAGTATTTGGAGGTGGCGATACGGTCGTAGCATCAAGAAGGATGAGTTTTGGTATGGATGGCAAGATGACAAGGAGAGGATGGGAAAGGATGACGGGTGGGAAGGTGCAAAGGTTTTTGTTGCGACTGCAACTAGTGGTCTGGCAGCAAATTTGAAGCCACCCGAAAAGGAAGCTATCTGGAAGCCTTTTGGAGAATGGGTCAACAAGCGAAGGCAGGAGAGGACCTTGACAACGACCACGGTAGCGGACACAATCGCTTACCCAGATCCGAGCTAACTGAAGATACATCACATACTAATTACCATCACGATCAGTCCTCCCAATATTCTTTGATACGACTCTGAGAGAGTTTGAACAATGACGAGTCCACTTCAGTAACATCTGCGATTCCTCAACAATAAGGATGCCTTGATTTTACAGGACTGCCCACTCAAGATTGACATGTGCGCTTTTCTACCACATTTCATCATTCAGGGCGATCTCCGGATATTCCACCACGCTTTACAATACGCATCGTGTAAAAAGAGTCCGTCAGAGCAGAGCAGTCCACCCGCATCCGTCCTCCAACATGTTAGTACCTGGAATGGAGCAATCAAAGTATCGCCGACTTACTAATGTCTCTCAAGGCACGACTTCACTCGCCGGGACCTTCGACCCATCAATTTCCTTTTCGTACCTTCTCGTTCTTGGTCTCGAGTTGTGGGTACCTTTGCGTATGCCCCATGACAATACAAGCGCTTTGGCTTTGGTAGTCTGGTACTCTTGGATATTGGCTACCAGCTCAGCAAACTTGGCCTCTGCTCTGGTATCCTCATGCTCTCTCTGCTCCAGTTCGTCCTGATAGGATCTCATATTCTCGGTTTGCTCTTGTGCCGTGGCTTCGAGCTGCTCGTTGGCGAGCTGAATTACTTCAATGTCGCCCTTTTGCTGCTTTATTTGGTCGTTGAGGTTGCCGGTCTCCGTCGAGCTCATTTCTATTTCCCTCTGTTGAACCGCAGCAGCAGTGGCCCGTAGCTTAACATCATCACTCAGTCTCGTGAATTCGATGCGAGCTGTGGCAAGCTCTTGCTGGACATGTAGCTTCTGGTCTTGAAGAAAGCTGATCTCCGCCGACTTCTCAACGATCTCAAGCTGGTGAGCTTCAGTATCGTTGGTTTGCTTCTGTATGGCAGCTCTCAACTCAACGGTACTAGCCTCCATCATCTCAATCTTCTCCTGTTCCATCTGTCCTAGGCGAGTGTGGAGAGCCTCAATCTCCTTTTTCGATTCGCTCATCTGATGTTCGTACGCGGTAAACTTTGGGTTTTCATTGGCGTTAACTTGTTTGAGAAAAGCCTGGATGGCCTCTTGATGATATGCAAGCATTCTAGCCATCAAAGGGTCGCTTTGCGCACGTAAAGTTGCGGTTTCCAATAGGCTGGGTGGTGTTGAGGGCTCCGATATCTTCTGAACCACAGCATATGAGCGTTCTTGAATTCATAGACCGACTGGTCAGCGGTTTGCTCGATGGTTGTTGACGGAGACATCAGGTTTCCAGTCGCTGCTTCAAGGACTGACTGACTGTTCTGATCACACTGATAGAGTAACTGGGTGGAAGAAGCAGGAGGGGCAGCCCGTAATAGATGTGCATCATGCAAAAGCCTCGCCCGGGCCAGAGCGTACGGTCTCAGATTCGCCGCCGTTGGGACCCTAGTAGCACTCTCATGTATCTATATGAAATCGGAGTAGATGAGCCTCGCCTCAGCCATGGGGACTTTCTCTCTGTCTCTCAAATGAGAGTGCTAGCTATCCGTTGCCCCGGCCCTACACGCTGAGTGCCAAGCGATGTGGCTGCAGCCAAGAATCCCGAGTGAATGTTGACTGGGAACCAATCCGTGAGTTGTGATCCAGCCACAGACTGTTACCCAGCGATCTATACTACTTCTATCAGTGCACTGCCTCAGTTGGGACGTGACGTCAGGTAGCAAACAGTTCTGTCTTCCCGCGAAATGGTTGAGAAGGTGGCGCTGCGAGACAAGTCTTGGTGCTAGCGCTTCATCATCTCCGCAGGTCTATATATTGCTTCCACTCCCGCCTCACGTCTTGATTCTTTTCCAGTCGGCTCTTTTTGTTCCCATGATGAGCAATCCTGACAACTACACTGGGACAGTGCATATTCCCATCAGCATCTGGGTCTCGGATCAATGAGTACCGTATGGCAGATCACTGGAATATTCTGCGTTTCCCACAGACTCACTACCACCTGCCCCACCGTTGCGGTCCTATCTGAGCAAGCAATGGTCAAAAAAGATAGTCCAGGCCTTCGAGCAAAAGCCAGCGGTGCATAGTATCAATACTACGGAGTTGTTTGACCAGCCTAGCAGTGATCGAAGTCATTTGCAGCTGAACGAACCTCGTGAGTTGATTTTCGAATTGAGTACTCAATGTCGCTGCCGCAGCAATTCGTCATAGTTCAGCAATGCCTTGCCCAAAACAAGCGCACTTTCAGCACAATCTTCCTTGCTAGTCCATTCTTTGGCAGCATGCGAAATGCCATCCTTTGCACGAGCGAAGACCATTGCCGTTGGACATACAAGCGTGGTCATTGTGCTATCGTGTGCTGTCAAAGTATCTGCGCCAATGCCTCGGTCACCACAAGCTCGCTTGACGCAGTCCACAGCCTCTGGCCAAAACTTGCCTGGCTCGAGATGCATTATGCGAGATATGGAGACATTGAGACCGTGCTGGGTAGCTCTTTCCTTCGCCATCTCTTGCGCTCGTTCGTTCATCCTTCCCAGATGTTCCGAGGATGGGTGCATCAAACAGAAGACGATCTTGGTCCAGGACTGGATGTTACAGCATCCCACGGGTCCAGACTGAATACTAGTCACCGTGGTATAACCGCCATGATCGCCAGCTAGCTTCTCGGTGTCGATGATGGTTTTAGTCGCACCCATAAGAGCGTCTTTCCGCTTCTCCATCGGATATGTATTGGCATGACCGTCCTCGCCGCGGAACGTCACTTCGAAAACAGAAATCCCCTGCCAACCTTCGACCCAACCAACCGACTTGCCAGCTTTCTCGAGTGTAGTCTGCTGCTCAACGTGAATCTCAAAGTGTGCCGAGATGGGAAAGTCCTGAAAGGTATTTGGACCATCACCTACATATCCGATGGACTGTAGTGCAGCTCCGAGCGTTTCTCCGCTACCATCGTTGGCCTTACTCTCATGGGCAGCGCTCACGGTACTGGTACCAGCATACACACAGGAAGAACCAAGTGGCGGGAAGAATCGGGCGCCTTCTTCGTTGGTCCAGTTGATCAATGCGATTGGAGCGTGAGTCTGGAAGTTCTGCTCCTTCAGACTTCGAACAACCTCTAGAGCACCAATAACTCCGAGCGGTCCATCAAACCGACCGCCAGTCTCAACGGAGTCCATATGAGAGCCCATAGCGATCGGGGGAATGTCACTCTTGCCTTCGAACAACGCAAATTGAGATCCTGTGCCGTTGACGTTGTAACTCTTTGCACCGAGAGACAACACCTCATTCTTAAACCAATCTCTCGCCATCTTATCGTAAGACGTGCCGCTTAGTCTGGAAAGTCCTCCAGCCTCGGTTGTGGCATTTGGAGCTGACCATTGTGCAGTATGATGTATTTGTTGCCTGTTGAGTGGTGAGCGATGTCATTTTTCGACTTCTCAATTACCAACCAGAGTCTTTCGCCATTGATCTTGAACTTCTGTGCAGCTGATGTGTTCAAGTCGCTGTATGGCTGTTTTCGAATGGTGGTGAAATGTGGAATCGATGTTCGGAAAGCCTTTCGTGCCAACATCATCGTTATAGAATGCGTCCAAACCGAAGAAAATGATATGCTGCGTGGTCTTTGGCACGTATGCAACAACTTCCCATGTATTTTTCATCTTATCCAACAGGTGTATTTTCAAGTAATCCTTATCGTCCGCCTATCTGTCCCGGCGCACGACACGTGAGTATATCCTGAGAGCTGCAAGGGTCAACCTCATACCACCAAAATAGTCAATACAATTGGCAGATAAGTGAGCTATGCTCGCAGTACTTGTGTTTGCAGGCATTGTGATGCATGCTGCATTGGAAATCTGCCGAGCCTGCCATTCCCAGAAACCTGGGAAGGCATGCAGGATATGTACTTGCCCTATCAGTGGTGGACTGTACAGATTAGCAGTCAGCAGTAACGTTCTTTCTCATTTCACTGAAACGTTTCGTCGTCGCTTTGTTCTTGACATAGTCACTGCGCTGGCCAAACATGGTGTCATATACTACTGCAGACATCGTTCCAGGCACAGTTCATCTGATCGAGACGGGAGATCATGAAAGCCGTGGAAAACATGCCGGAAACATCGTGCTGGTGCCTCAACCAAGCAGAGATCCCGAAGATCCCCTGAACTGGACCCGGAAGAGGAAATTTTGGTCTCTGGCTATGGTGTTTGTCTACACTCTGGGAGTGGGCATACCGACAACACTCCACTATTCCGTCATCGCAGATATAACCAGAGACACTGGAATTTCAACGACGGATCTTGTGCAGGGCAATGGAGTCATGTTCCTCTTCCTTGGATGGGGATGCTTGTTCTGGCAGAGCATTGCAACGTGCTATGGTAGACGAGGCGTGTATCTCATGTCGGTGTTGTGCACGGTACCGATAATGGTCTGGACAGCTTATTCCACGTCTGCCGGCACTTGGTACGCCCATAGAGTCATAATTGGCATTGTATGCGCGCCTATAGAAGCTTTGCCCGAGATCTCGATCGCGGATGTGTTCTTCGCTCACGACAGAGGCACTTGGATGTCGACATATGTCATGGTTTTGTTCGGGTCCAACTTCATCGCTCCGTTGATCGCAGGTTGGATGGACGACGGTATTGGCTGGCGATGGACTATGCACGTGGGTGCGATTATTGCGGCAGTCGCCTTCATCATCTTGTTCTTCGGAATGGAAGAGACCATGTACTTTCGGAAGACGGTTGAAGGCGGCGAGACAACAAGTCCAGCTGAGAGTTCTCATGACATTGCGGATCCGGATAGCGTCGACAAAGTTCCTGAAGTGAATGCATTCGCCGCCATGTCGAGTGGAACGTCCGAGAAGGAGGAGGTGACTTTTCCCGCACCACGTTCGTACACTGCGAAGCTGGCCTGGTTTGTGTCATTTCCAGGACGACCATCACCTAAGCAGATGCTACTAATGATGTACAGGCCGCTTTTGATCATCGTTCGATTTCCAAATGTCGCCTGGGCAGGATTCATTTATGGCATTAATCTTTCCTGGTATAATGTCCTCAACGGTACTGCCAGTCCCGTGCTGAGTGCAAGTCCATACAATTGGAGAGCCGCCCTGGTTGGATGCATCTACGTTGGACCACTCATCGGAGCTATTTTTGGTTGCTTGTGGTCTGGCTGGGCATCTGATCGAATAGCTCTGCACCTTGCTCGTCGTAATGGTGGGATCCGCGAGCCAGAGCATCGTTTGTACGGATTGGCGATCGCTGGATTATTTGCAGCAGCTGGATTGATCACTTGGGGTGTCGGCGCTGCACACGAGATCCATTGGGTTGGTCTTGCTTTTGGCCTTGGAATGATGGTCTTTGGTGTTATCGTTGGTGGAGGGATCGGCCTGTCGTACGCGATTGACTGCTTCAAGGAGATCTCCACCGAGTCCATGGCAAGTGTGATTATCATCCGAAACACAATCGGCTTTGGATTCAGCTACGCCATCACGCCATGGTACACCAGTAAGCAAAAGCCGTATCTCAACCGCCCTGGAATATATGCTTACAGTATTTCCAGATATGGGCCTCCAGAATTGTTTCATCTTGGCCGGCTTTGTAGCATTGGCATGTATGGCAACCTTTGGCCTCATGATCTGGAAAGGTAAAGAATTGCGTCGTAGGTCTGCAAAGACGTACTGGAAGTACGTGGAGTCCAGTGTTGGCGGGCACTAGAAGTAGCCCATGTTGTTTGTCAATTCTTCAATTGCTTACTAGTTCTCACCATTTGTAATTTGCCTCAGGCAGTGGACAGCCTTGTAGACTACACTGAGGCGGGCTCCAGCGAAATGGTATAGCCATCTGTTGTAAGATGTTGGTGCAGGCCTGGCACTGTTCATTGAAGCATAATCACCTCCTTTAAGTGTTGTACGCGAGCCTACTTGAGTCCTGCCACGCCTCGTAGTCACGACAATTGCTCAGTCCACAGTAAGCAGCTGCTCCATGAAAGCGCCAATTTGAAGCTCCTTCGAAATCAAATGCACTTCCAAAATCCAATGCCTCTTATGCCCCTCGGCGTTGAGACTCCGCATCTTGGCATTGTTTCCTTTGGTGATGTAAAGATTGATTTTGTCGTTTGGTATACGCTCATGGGGAAAATCTCCGACCAGATGACCACTGTGAGCACCGCCAAACTCCCAACCAGCCTCTTTCGCGAGGTTGCATGTGATGGAGTACAATTCTTCGCCGGTCATATCTTCATTCTCGTCAAACCTGGCCTTGGCGGCCTTCCAGATGGGTTCAAGAGATTCTTGCAGCTTCTTCTTCGTCGGATCTTGTCCTAAGACAAAAGTTCGGCCAAAATCTGCTTCCCATTGCTCAAACACTGGTCCTAGATCGACGAATAAGATATCGTCTTCCTGAATGACTCGATCCGGAGGGTTCTCGGCATAAGGGAAGAGAGTGTTAGGTCCGCTGCGAACTACACGTTTATGCCAATGTGTTCTGACATTGTGACGCTTATTGCCCAGCTCATGAATTTCATTGCTCAATGTCTTCTCGCTGATGCCGGGTCGCACCAAGTCTCGGCCGATCTCCTCAAAGAGCGATTCTGCTTTACTTTGAGCATCGAGCAGATATGCAGCTCTCTCCTGTTCGACGTTGGCAGTCATCTTCTCATTGGCGTGGTTATGAGATGTTGTTGTTGTTGTTGAGAGAAGGATGATGAGAGAGTAAGAGAAGCTCGCACCTACGGCTGCCAAAAGAGGGGTAAGACAGCGAGCTCGTCGACTAAGCATCGTTGTTGGCCAATTGAAAATTTTGTATTGGTAAAATAGAGATCGAGTTCCATTCACTTCTTCAATTATTCCTTCCATCTCTCATGCGTCAATGTCACATCTCCGGTCGAAGATCCGGATTTCAGGCTTGCAAAGGTCATTCAGACTACTGGAATTCGGAGAAAAAAGTCCACTATCTTTTCGCCATGACGCTCGTGGGCAGAGAGCGCTTTTCGAATGTGGCGATCCCAGACGTTCCAGGTGACGCCTGAGATACTGCGTGATCCTTTGGCGAATCAACACAGCCAGGCAAGTTGGAGATCTTCGGAGGAAATGATGCAAATTCAGCGACATTTGCACCAGAGCCACAGTCTGATGAGACGGCGACACCCAACACATCCAGTGGCATCAGCCTTTTGGCATGTCCAACTTTACTGCTCTCTAATACAATCTCCGCCCTGACGATCCTCTCGATACCTCGAGGTCCGCCAGCTTGGCGGGGAGGTTCGAGGCTATGGAGAGAAAGCTGACTCCCAAGTTTGGGGCGGACCCGTGATGTTTTTGTCTGCGTGAGGGTGCATCACTGCAGCCTCACGCAGACAAACCCATAGATGCGAATCGACTCGATGGATCTGCAAATCGTGCATCTCGCTTGGGCGTATACTGGAGGTCGAAAAAGATCCTTCTTTACCAAGTTGTTCATGTCAGAGTGATGCCAAGGCTTGTCGCTGTCTGCTTCGGCTTGTCAGAGTCGAGCAAGAGTGTCCTTCGTAATCGGACGCGTCGAGCCTTTCCGGACCAAAGGTTGGCCGGCTCGAGGATGGCGTGAAGGGGACAGTAGTCTCCAACCCAGACCGGCACAACATGGGCGTATAGCTTCTCGAGGGTAGCCTGTTGGGCCCAAGCAACTTCCGTCGCGTCGGTGCGACGGACAGAGTCCGTCCCCAGCACTTCGGGATACCGCTTGCCAAGTGCCATGACATTGTGCATCCAGAGGTTGACATCTGAGCGTTCTTTGGTGTTGGCCTTGCGATACGACGCAGAGGTTGCCAGATCCTCCAGTCTACGGAACGCCTTGGTCTTGAGCTTCTGGGAGCGTAGGACATCCTTCTGCGACGGCACGTATGAGGCATGAATGCCTCCTGGTTGACGGTTGAGTAATGTCTCAAAACCAAAAGCCTGAAAAAGAGCCTGCTCCTTGATGTCCGTGATCGAAGTGTGGAGAGGCCGAAAGGCGCCAATGGACGTGCCAGTGGGAGAGGTGTAGCATGCGCAATTCCGAACGGCGGCCGGGTCGATCGCGCTCAGAGCACCGATGAACGCCCCATAGATGCCATCTAGGCGGCCTCTCAGATCGGCAGTGAAGCATGAATGGGCCGACACAGATGAGGACATGCCGACACAGCGGATGAGCACGTCCACGATGTTGTCATCAATGTGTTCCAACTGCAACTCCTATGCGCTGATCTCACCGAAGGCTGGTGGGAACCGTGCGCGTGCGGTGGTTGGATCCGACTCTTCTGGGGCGGTGGAGCGTGGCAGGTCCACCTGCTGACAGAAGTTTCTGTTCGTTGGCCCCCGCTCTGTCCAGTCGTGACACCGCGCTGCCCACCGCCAACATCGTCGGCATCCTTTTGAGCCAGTGCGTGAGCGTCGGATCGCGAAAACATGCCTGAACTTGAGCTCAAAGCTTCGGACCTCCGCTGCGCGAGCTAAGGGCAAGATTCACGGGTAATTCCTGTAATAGTAAACTTGTTCTTATTGTGTGCTGAAGTTGAGTTCTCTGATTTGAGGCTTGTTTCTATACCTCTGTGTAACGTCGGCTTAGCAGGGCGGTTCGAAATCTGAATCGAAATCTGTAGGAGAGCTAAGTCAGCTTCAAAGCGTGCGCACGAATCGCTTGATGATGGCATAGGCTAGGAAGAGTGAGAGAGGTGAGATGGAGAAGAAGTCAAGAACAGGTCGAGCAGAAAGGTAAGCTTGGCAGACAAAGAGGGCTTAAACACACCCTTGTCAGAATATATGCGCTCATGGTGGCGCCAGAGACATGAAACAGACAGAGAGTCCCGTCAAGATTTGAACCTCACCTTCGGTCACCGTGGCGCGCGTGCGCGAAGACATTGCCACGGATATAACGCTCGCAGAAGTTGCAGGTGAGGCCTGCGATTGCCCGCGTGCGCTTCATGGAGCGGTGCAGCAATGTGAGGTACAGTGTCTCATCGCAGATGATGCAGATCCACCGACCGTTATACCACAGCCAAGGGCTGACCAGACGGCAGCCTTGAGCGGCCCAAGAAGACCCAGCACATCTAGTAACACCACCCATCGGGCATATCCTCTTGGTTGCCGGAGAAGAAGCAGCCGTTCTTGCCACGTGAGACTTTGATCCCAGTCTTGCGCTCACCCTCCTTTACGATGTTCTCCATAAGCGGTAGCAGACGATCTTCGAACTCGGTGCCTGTTCTGGGGCACAGTTTAACGTGAGTAGGAGGATGAGAACGACAATATGCTTGTGCAGCCGGATGCAGACGACCAGAAGATGCCTGCTGATGGACTGGCGAGGTTGAGGTGTTTTGACGAGGTGACGTGGGAGAGGACGAAGGAGCTGTGCGAAGCATTCGCTGGAGTAGTAGAACTAGAACTTTGACGGAGCTGCCGCTTGATTACCTTAGACTCGTCAATATATTGATTGGGGTGACTAATGGCTTTGGTGGAAGATTTTCTAATGTTCTTTCTTAATCCATCTTGCCTTCCTCCTCTTCTAACACACTGGATCCCACATTCCAATGTTTCTTGCATATGCATTGAGATAAGTCATAGCACAGAACTGCAGCGTGTCCGAAGAAAGAGAAGTGCGATCTCATCAATCATTTCCTTGCAAATATTTTCAGCCCGCACCTTTCAGCTGGAGGAAGCGAGGAAAGCTAAGAAGGCTGCAGTCAATCCTACTACGCCGCCTCTCCAGAATAGCGCCGTCATGGAAACGGCATCGTCTGCCGCTGTCCTCCTTCTAGATCTTCCGCCCTCTGCGTTAGCAGGAATTGACCTTCTATCGTTCACCGTCACGCCCAGATTCCGCGGAGTCAAAGACTTGCCATCCGGCTTTCATTTCGCTTTTGCAGGCACTACCACCGCATTCTCCGAGCGCCATGGTCTCTGGTTCCATACCGCCAGCTCTCAAACTTCAGAAATCCCGCTCTTTATCACGAAATGGAATGGAGCCACAGAGACACTCGATGCAGAAACTGACAATGCTGAGAAACTTCGCTGGCGAGCCAACCTGGGGAGTTTGTGGCGGGAAGGCCTCACGCCGTATCGACAGTCATCCGCCTCTACTGAGGATGGCGCCTCAGAAGAACTCCAAGACTGGCCAGCATTGACTTCTGAGATTAAAGCTCCTCTGTTGTCAAGAATCACGGGCGGAGACGACAGCCATTGGTACCTCAGCTCAGCCAGCTCCGCGCGTCGGGATCTTGAAGACATTCCAGGTCTGAACGAAACGGACAGAAAGGAACTCCAGTCAGATTGCAGCGAGCTCAACTTTCTCACCATAGATTTCAAACAGACGTGGCGACAAGGCGCCATGGGTCGGGAGCGGACTGATGCTGCTCAAGACCGCAGCTGGGCTTTGGAGAATGTTGTGCGATTGGAATGCACGAATGGCGATTTCAGTGAAGTAAGTTTATATTGCATAAACATATCTTCTGATATAAGCTCACCACACTGTTTACAGGTCATCGGCGAGTTACAATTCACGTTCCTCATGATACTCACCCTCAACAACTTCTCCTGCCTGGAACAATGGCGTCGTCTCCTCGAGCTACTTCTGACATGTAAGTCCGCTGTTCTCGTGCACCCGGACCTTTACATCAGGACGCTCTCGACATTACGCCTACAACTTCAACACTGCAAAGATGCGGAAGGCGGTTTGATCGACTTGGCTGAGGAGAGTGGCTCTCTACTCAAAACGCTTCTCGCACGCTTTCGGAAAGGCCTGGAATCTCTTCCTCCCAGCTCAGCAGATATCGGAGATGTGATGGATGAGCTCGATGACCTGTACGAATATCTTCGTGGCGAACATGGCTGGACTTTTGGAGGCGACTTCCTCAGATCTGGAGTGCTGGAGTTGGAGGATGGCGAACAAGTACAGATGGACAGCACGGCATATGATGAAGATGACGAGACGGGAGAATTTGCTCCTCAGATTGTAGATCTCACCCCTGACCAGGCGAGATTGTTGGGCGTCAGTCCGGAGGATGCGAGAGATCTGGGAATGCGATTGGGGAACACATCGCTGCGGGATTCTCAGCATTTTAGCGAAGTTGTGCAGGAGAGTGGGAGTGACGATGATGAGGAGCAAGATAGGGCTGAAGTCGGGGAGACTGCGGGTGGTGCAAGTGGGGATGAGAGCGAAGAGGAGATGCAGGACCTTGAGGACATGGACTCAAGGTATTGAAATATTCGCCTCACACAGCACCACGCATAAGCAAAGGGTTGAACCTGGAATTCGGCTCCGGTAGCAAATCAAATTTGCTGGTCTCGCTGGAATTGAGATCCTCCCGAGCGTTGGAGTCATCTGTTTCAAATGGCTCACAGGTCGCGAGACGTCGGCACGCTAGGTGCCGTGGGAATTGCCTTGTACGGTGGTAGAACTGGTTTCTCGGGGCAGTGAGAGCATCGTCAGGGCCGAGATCGTATTTCTCAGTAAGAGCGATAGACGGGAATGATGTCCGCTAACTGAATATAGGCCGAGGAGTAAAATTGTACCGACAACCTCGATGCGATAAGGGACGCTGTCAGAAGACAGAATCTTGTCGTGACTATGAGATAATATGAGGAGGGGTAGAAGATCTTGGGGAAAGGTGGAGACGATGAGGCTTCTTTCGACCTTGATGCAATTCAGGGGCCATTCTAGGCATAGAGCTCAGAGGGGGCATTTCACAATCTGCATTGCCCATGCTGATTCGAACTTTCCATTCCAGACATTCCCACACTTGCGGCTCTTCAACCCAATAACACGATGTACGTAGCCTCACTCCTCCTCCTCCTTGTACCTGCCGACAGGCTGCCCAAATTTCTCCCACCACTTGCCATTGTCATCAATTCCCTCGCCTCTCTTAGCTTTCTCGCTCTCGCTCTGCAACACTCGCTTGTGGAGTTCGTCACGAATCGCATGTTTTTGCTCATCGGTTGCATCGTTGGGCTGATGCAGCAGAACTCTCTTGGGCAAACAATCCTCTCCCTTCATAACAGCTCGAATTTCCTGTTCCATCGCATCCTGGTTGTTGGTCATGATGGTCATGTCGCGAGCCAAGCTCCAGTAAAACTCGTTGAAGGCTGCCTTGCCTTTGGCGTCCCCAAAGAACTTCTTCCTGTCCGCCGAACATTCCTCGAAAGTGTCCACCTGGGCTGGGACTTTGAAGCCTCTCTTTTGAGCCTTCGATTGATTGCTTTGTGGCTGCTGCGCGGCTGCAGGTTTGGGCTTGTTTTGGTTTGGGATTTTGTTGTCCATGTCGATACGATGTGAAAGTTTTGACTTGTTGGAATGCCGAAGTTGTTTGATGAAGATGAGGTTTGGAAGGAGGTTCAAGTGGCGGCGGCTGGGGTTTAAGAAGAGAGAGAAGAACAAAAGAGGCTGTTCTCAACTTCCAGTTCCGTTGAGCATCTGATTGCTGCTAGTATGGAAACCTGCATGTTTGCTTGTTGGGAGCAGGGATATGTAGTGCGGACATCAAAGAAGCGTTGTCACAGCATTAGATGAGCGGAAAGACACCAGTCATACCATGCTGTATCGATGATACCTTGCCATATCCAGTACCGAAAAGTCATGGAATAGCGATGTATCACTTCCTCCATCTGATGCACAGCACTCCGAATGCTCTTTGGCATTGGTCGTGTTGGGGAAGGAGGGCAATGTCGGATACATACAACTGGCAAAACGTATCACAGCTGTCACAGTGCTGCAAAACTTTCCGAATGCTGAGCTCAAGTTTCAACGAATAATCCACCCCCTATGGTACCATAAAACACACTAAGAACACATTAAGCCCAAGCATCTAGTTGTAGATTGTATCTCTTCCGTATCGGTACACTGCCGCATCATGTTGTAACTATTGCCATGCGAGAACTGTTGAGAGCAGTCAATGCCGAAATTTGTGAGGTGGAGGGAAGGAAGGAAGGAGCCAAGTGAAGGGAAAGTTCATTTCCCATATCGATAATCAATCGCTTTTCAACAACAAGCATAAAATACATGTACACACACACATGAATGGGCCTTGCCAGCGTGACGTTTGCCCTATTGAACCCTTCTCCCACCAAGCTTAACAGGGTTTCGACAAAATCGAAGACAATCCAAACGTCTGCCAGAAAGATTTATATAGCCACCCTGCGAAAATGGCAAAAAAAATGGACGAATAGACACATACTGTTGGTCAGGAATCCTGTCGTACAGAGACTTCCGTTCGAACACGGCCGGCCGTCGACTCAAATTGTCAACGCCAGACAGCTGTAGGTTCTCATATTGCTTCATCGAGGAATCTTCTGCTAGTCGCAGACATCGCACACAACGATCGTTCGTAAGGTAGAGGAAGCAAACAGAACAAGGGAAACTTGGCACAGTACTTGCCAGGTAGTTGCTTGGTCAGTGATCAGGTGTTGGGCTACAATTGACTTCGACAAAAAAATCATTCCGGAACGACGAACAACAGCAGAGCTTCAACACTGCCAGGGGAGCTTGATCTATAGTAGGGCAAGTTGTGAGGACGACCCAGATCCTGGGAAAGGGCAAAAAGAATGGACGAGTAGGTGATCGACTGATGTTGTGTTAGTGAATTATTTCGCTATTGATCCACCAATTGTACTTACAACCTAGACCTTCCGCAATCGAACAATGCAAAGCGGACGCTGATCAGATGTCAGTATGATGGAGATTGTATTGCATTGGCGCTGTAAGCTCACCGCTACCACTGCGCCACACGCCCGAATTGATAGCCAGTGTTGTACTGAGCTGTTTGATGAATTGTGTGAGATTTTAGTCGCATATAGCCCCAAAACTCAAATTTTGGTCGAAACTGCCACTACCCAAAGCTAATGCGGGGCTTGCGAATGCTACCGAGTCTCGCGAGTCTCGCCCGCATGGACTGCGGGGAGACACAAGGTGGCGCGACTCTTGAATAAGCTTACATAATGCGTTACGAGAATGGTCCGTACATCTAAGAGTTATAGCAGGTGTCCGAGGGTTAAGTAAGGTTTCGCGCTAGGCTCGTTTTAGCGGCGCCGCTACCGCTTTCTATACA